>SJYV01029143.1:2500-18819 GCA_006410875.1 Neotragus pygmaeus | reverse complement strand
TTTGAACATCTTCAAGGGACATTAGGAAGATTACTGAAAGAGCAAACAAATGAACAAATGAGACACTGAGCCCTCAGGTGCATGATGGTGCGGGCAGTTTGGGATGCAGTCGGACGCGAGCATCGCTTGTTTGTTTTTAACGGTTGTCACAAGCTGTTAAATTTCTTTCAACCTGGCCTGACACTGCTATAGCATTCCCAGTGTCTGGCAGGAGCTTAAGTATTCCCAGTGTCTGGCAGGAGCTTAAGGAATGTTTGTGGACTGAAGCAAGGCATGAACGACTGTTAACGATTTGAACAGTGATGTGGGACACGAAGTAGATAGAGATTGTCATATTTATTTTTCCAGTCTGGTACCTGTTCTGTTATTTACACACACCCCAAGGGAATGGCAGAACCTGGCCAGAGAGGAGGGTGATGCCAGGCTCCATCAAATGTACAAAATCAGAGCTTCTTAAATTTGGAGAAAAAAAAAAATGTAGAGGTCACTAGAGGAATCTCTGGTCTGAGTTTCATTATGTAATAATCCCTTCACAGAAAATCTGCCCTGGAGGTGGTATGCTTAAATTCTCCTGGGCACTAGGAACTCACTGGTAGCCAGCCCAGTTTTCTGAAGAGCTTGAATCAAAGGTTCTCTCCAGGGGCTTCCCTGGTGGTCCAGTGGCTAAGAATCTGCCTTGCCATGCAGGGGACGCAGGTTGGATCTCTGGCCAGGGAACTAAGATCCCACATGCCCCAGGGCAACTAAGCCCATGGGCTACAACTAAGACCCAACACAGCCAAATAAATACATACTTTTTTTTAAGTTTCTCTCCATTATATTGATATGAACTCGCCTTTTTCCCTAGAAGTTTAGGCTACAATAGATAGGTGTCTTCAGACCTATTTACCAAAGACAGGGTCTCCATGCCCACCCCTTCACCTGCTCACAGCCCACAAGCTTTCTGCAGCATCATCTCAAATTCATCCACTTTGTATTCAAGGAGCAGCAAGGGAAGAGGAGAGGCAGGATGTGCACTGGCCAAGATGAGCCACACGCCTCCCATCCATCATACCCAGCCTCTAGCTCATCAAGCTCAGTCTTGTCTGACTCTTTGCAACTCCATGGACTGTAGCCTGCCAGGCTCCTCTGTCTGTGGAATTTTCCAGCCAAGAATATCGGAGTGGGTTGTCATTCCCTTCTCCAGGGATCTTCCCAAACACACAGACCTTTTAACTTTTTGAACTCAAAGAAGCAGAATACCTCCAGGACTTTGCCACCGTGGATTTGTATCACATTTGGGTTGAATTTAACATGATTTGGGAGAGGTGCAGGTGATCACAGTGAGGGCTTGGAAATGTGTCCTCAGCAAACCTGAACCAAGATCAGAACAGAGGCCACCTTGATATTCCAGAGGTCTCTAGACTAAGGCTGCCTCACAGGCCAGGAAAATGCTAACTGACAGTCTGGCCCTTACAATGTACTCACCCTGATCTACTGGGCACAGAAAGAAATGCTCTAGGTGAGCCTGACTCAGGAAGGCAAGACTTCCAGGATCCTAGGAATTATCAAGCATCCATGTTGGGCCGAGACACTTAAGAAGTGGCACATTCAGGAAGTCAGTGTTTGTACTAAAGACACCAAAAGGATCCAAGGGGAAACATTTAAACCCTGTGAAATTAAGTAGGGTGTACTAGTTCAAATCTCACTGCAACACTAGGAAGTGGGTATTATAATCATCAATTCTGTTGCAGAGGTGATGAAAATAGGAACAGGGAGACAAAGTAACTTGTCCAGGTCAGGGAGCTAGTAAGTGTTAACACTGAGATCTGAATCCTGGCCCCAGAGGTAATGCTCTTATATTATCTATTAATCATTGTTACAATTAGTTTGAGGTCAAATTGAGCCCAAGAACAAGACAGGAAGAATGAAGGTAACACAGTAATACTCATGCTTTTGCCTGATTAAAAGAAGTGATTATTCACTTAATTATTAACAGCTGCCCTTGTTTGAGCTCCCATTATACTTGGCTATACTTCTATTAGGTATTTATCACCTTTTACCTCATACAATAACCATATGATATGTGTGATAATACACAAGAGACTTGGGTTCAATCCCTAGGTTGGGAAGATCCCTGGAGAAGGAAATAGCAACCAATTCCAATATTTTTGCCCAGAGAATCCCAAGGGCAGAGGAACCTGGTGGGCTACAGTCCAAAGGGTCGCAGAGTTGGACATGACTGAGCACACCACACACACACACACGTGATAACATAAAACTCTTTGTTATCGATATTAAACTTTGGTACTTTCCTCTAATTAGACCTCAGTCCCTTGTGTCTATACCCTGTTCATCTTCATGTGCCCACAAAGCACTAAGTCTGGGTCACGGTTGGCACTCCATCAGGACTAAAGGATATTCCTGACTACAACTGAAAAACTACTGAAGGAAGATGATCTCTACCCCTACACATATTTTATTTATTATCAGTAACTGGATTTCAAAGCCCACTAATTCCAGGACCCTGTTATTACTGATGATGCTAAAACCATTCAAATGCACTTTNGAGCAGGTAGATGTGTATAAGAGACAGCTCGATGAACGTGAGTCTGAGTGAACTCCGAGAGATGGTGATGAACAGGGAGGCCTGGTGTGCTGCGATTCATGGGGTTGCAAAGAGTCGGACACGACTGAGTGACTGAACTGAACTGAATGAGGCTGAGTCCCGTAGGTATGAAAGATCATGCTTCTGAATGTGTTTCCTTTGAATTGTTTGAAATGGTAGTGAGTGTGGTTTTGGTTACCCCAATGCCTTTGCCTGTGACATACACAGAAAGTTTCCCTTCTTTATTGACACTGTCCTAACCTCTGGTTAATGGCTGCCTCCCATTTTATTCAGGTGTTTCCTCGCCCTTTAAACAAACAAACAAAAAGAAGACCAGCTGCTGCCTACTTAGTTACCATGAGTGATAGCCCCCCGGAAGAGCGCACGCCATGCTCGAGGCTGCATCGCCCACCGTCCTTTGAGTCCTTCCAGCATTAATAACGACTTCACTTTACTTCCTTTCTCATTCATGGCATATTTCCCAAAGCTCAAACAAGAATTACCAGAAAGTTCCAATAAATCTAAAACTTGACCTGATGCATGGAACACATCTGCTCTAGTAAATGAGCGCACAGATTGCTTCATGGAACAGACTGTTATCAACACAGACACCCTCTTCCGTGTGGCTCAGCATTTCCTACATGTTTGTTTATTTACTGGCCTTGCTGTGCAGCATGTGGGATCTTAGTTCCCAACCAGGGATAGAACTTTTTCCCTGCGCTAGAAGCATGGAGTCTTAACCAGTGGACGATCAGCAAAGGTCCATTTCCTGCATGTTAATCATTGCTTTTTCAGGGGCCCGTGAGTGTTCACTGTCGAAAACATTTGTGAATAGATCAGAACTGAGTTGGTGAAGGAAACTTGGGGCTTTACATAGTTTTTTTGGTCTCATTTACTTGTAGAACTAACAGTTCTGCTTCATTAATGTGTTAAATTTGTTAATAGTTAAAAAATCATTTTTTCTTGTTTTGACCAATTTAAATCTTCCCTCCCTCTGATTTAAAAACAAAAAAACTCCCAAGTAACTAGTTCTAAGAACACAGCCACTTTCCAAGCCTGTTCACGACTCTAGGAACTCATATTCCTTCTGTTTGGTTTCCTTGCTGTTTTCTGGCTGAGTCATCTTTTGCACCAGATCTTTAAAAGTTCCCCAAGAGGGTGACTGAGCCGTAGACCATTAAGGCTGAAGAGAACTCTGTCTGATTTGCTCATTTTCCAACTGAATATTCATTGGAAGAACTGATGCTGAAGCTCTAATACATTGGCTGACTCACTAGAAAAGACTCTGAAGCTGGGAAAGATTGAGAGCAGGAGGAGAAGGGGACAACAGAGGATGAGATGGGTGGATGGCATCACCGACTCGATGGACATGAGTTTGAGTAAGCTCTGGGAGATGGTGAAGGACAGGGAAGCCTGGCGTGCTGCCGTCCATGAGGTCGCAGAAAGTCGGACACGACTGACCGAGCGACCGAACAGCAGCAGCAGCTGAGGGAGCTGCTGCTCTTTCCCCACGGTGACTGTGGCCCAGCACCTTGCTCCCTCCCTCCTTCCTGAGAAGGCGTCTTCCAAATCTGGGGTGCAGATTCCAGATGACCTTTGGCCCCCAGTACAAGCAGGATATCTTATGAAGGTCCTGAGTTCGTCTCACCACCTGCCTCCACTCTGCTGAGGTCATACCTCCACATTTCTTGGTTTCTATCCATACCCACGCCCTGTATCATCCTAAGGGTCTTAGATATCCCTGTGGATGGGCTCATCCCCTGACTTTGACATTTCTTACCGCAGTAAATTCAATAGTATTTCTCTTTAATTCAGCCATGGCTTCCATTGAAGATGCTTGACCTCTAAGCTCTTAAATTCTGCATTCTTCTCTCTCTGCCATGACTTCTCTGCTTCATGTTTCTCCTGTCCACACCTCCTCCTCCTCCTGTCCCAGGGGTCCCAGTGGTCTCAGAAACACCTGGGAGGGCCAGAACAGTGGGAGGCAGGGACACTCAGATGCGTCCATGTGTCGAGAGGGCGTCCAGGCTGTTCTGACACCCCCGCCTGCCCCCAGCCTGGTCCCTTCGCCGCCCTGGATTCTCCCTGCCTGCCAGCTGTATTCTGGCCTCACCTCTGTATTCAGCATGATCTCCTTTATCAGCTTCAACTACAGTGCCTTTGCACCCACTCCATACCCATTTACCCCTAACCCACTGACCTGCCCCGGAAGACCTTGCCGTGGTGTTCTTTCTCTTCCTTGCTGCATAAAATTGCTGGTGAAGGTCACCGAGCTGTGTGCCTGTATGACACGTGCATGCTCCTGACTTTGGCTGGACTTCTGAGAGTCTGCAGTCCTGCCTCCATTCCCTTGATCCTGCCCAAGTTCAGTTCTCTTAGCTGTTGGCTTGGCTCAGTGCTTCTCAGTCCTGACCACACCTTAGAATTGCCTGGGGGAAGTGTGACGCTTTTATCAAGGCCCTGTTCATGCCCAGAGACCCCAGTTTCACTGGTCCAGGGGCAGGCAGGCCTGGGCACTGGTGTATGTTTTTAAAAACTACACAGGTGAGCTTTCAAAGCAGGTATGTTGAGAACCAAGATCTGTTCTTCTCTGCTCCCCAGTCCTCCCTTAATCACACTCAGTGATTAAGTAATTACAGCAGCAATTACTGCCCAGTGTTGGCCACTCTGTCATCAGACATCCAACAGTCTTCCCTAACCCACCTCGAAGACCTTCCCTCCACCTGCCAATCCTTTGGGGAAGAAACGCCCTTCTTGCCAGGGTCTGGCCCTGGATCCTGTCCCTGATCCTCCCCTCACCTGCTCTCTTTAGGATCCAGGCCCATGAACCGTCTTTCTGCCTGCACTGACGTTGGCTAAATTGGGCAACCCAAATAGAAACGTCGGAATCTTGTGAAAGCCAGACAGCAAGGGCAGAGAGGGGCTGAGGATGGAATGGGATTCATATCATGAGGATGGAATGGGCTTCGTATCAGGAGACATAAAGAGAGAACGCTGTCTGATCCGCTTGCCCAGGACTACGGTTAAAGAAGGTATAGGTTACAGACCTCCATCTAAATCCTGACTCTGCTGTCTGCTGGCCAGCTGTGTTTCTACCCGCGCCCCCCCACTCTTGGGAAATTCTTGATGAAATAGACCTTCCTTGTGCATGTGGGATGCCTTTCAAGAACCCTGTAGACACCTGAAACCATGGGTAATATTAAACCCTGTGCAGTTGACCCTTGAACTACACAGGGGTTAGGGGTGGCAACCCTCTGAACAGTCAGAAAGCCATGAGTAATTTATAGTTATCCTGTATCCATGGTTCCTCCATATCTCTGGGTTCAGCCAACCACAGGTCATGAAGACCTGGCAAAGCAGAGAATTGAAAACTGAACACTGAATGCTAAAGGTCTAGTAGAGGATGGAGCACAGAGTTCCCGTGTCTTAGGATCTGAGAGTTGGCTGTTATTTCAATTCTGCCCCTGTTATTTGACCAAGTTACCTAATCTCCAGGAGCCTTATTTTCCTTTGGAAAAGAATATAGCTTTAGGTGTGATAAATTTTAGATCCTTGTGGAACACTGCTGTTTCGGAGTCTCTCTAGTTACTTTACTGCTTCCTAAGGTTTCGTTTAATGTGATAAATTTTGTGTCTATATATTATATTGTCACAGTTTTAATGCATTTTTAAGTTGTACAAAGCACATGTGAATGCACTGTTGAGAAACACGGCATATGGACAGAAAAGTGAAAATAAGCCCTTTCTGGGTGCACTTCCTTACTTTGCTAGAGGTGAACTACTGTTGACCAGGTTAGTGAAAAGTCTTTGAGGCCTTTTTAAAGATTAATTTTTACTGGAGTAAGCTTTCCCGGTGGCTCAGACGGTAAAGAATCCACCTGTAATGCGGGAGACCTAGGTTTGATCCCTGGGTTGGGAAGACCCCCTGGAGGAGGACATAGCAACCCACGGCAGTATTCTTGCTTGGAGAATCCCCATGGACCCAGGAGCCTGGCGGGCTTCAATCCGTAGAGTGATACAGTCAGAGATGACTGAAGTGACTCAGTCTAGCATAGTTGCCTTACAGTGTTTTAAGTTTCTGCTGCTAAGTCACTTCAGTTGTGTCCAATTCTGTGCAACCCCATAGACGGCAGCCCACCAGGCTCCCCTGTTCCTGGGATTCTCCAGGCAAGAGTACTGGAGTGGGTTGCCATTTCCNACAGTGTTTTAAGTTTCTGCTGCTAAGTCACTTCAGTTGTGTCCAATTCTGTGCAACCCCATAGACGGCAGCCCACCAGGCTCCCCTGTTCCTGGGATTCTCCAGGCAAGAGTACTGGAGTGGGTTGCCATTTCCTTCTCCAATGCACGAAAATGAAAAGTGAAAGAGAAATCGCTCAGTCATGTCCGACCCTCAGCAACCCCATGGACTGCAGCCCTCTAGGCTTCTCCGTCCATGGGACTTTTCCAGGCAAGAGTACTGGAGTGGGGTGCCCTTTAAGTTTCTACTTGCCAGCAAACGAACCAGCCATACTTATCCATCTGTGCCTCCCCTTTCGGACTTCCTTCCCGTCCGGGCCCCACAGTGTGTGCAGAGTTCCCTGTGTTGTGTGGTTTGTTTTCACTAGTTATTTCATGCATGATATCAATAATATGTATGTGCCCGTCCCCGCCTCTCAGTTCCTCCCGTCCTTCTCTTTCCCTCTTGGTATTCAGTGGACATGAACTTGGGCAAACTCCGGGAGATGATAGTGAGGGACAGGGAGGCCTGGCATGCTGCGGTCTGTGGGGTTGCAAGGAGTTGGCAACGGACCGTCGGCAGCAACCATCCATAACTTTGTTCTTTATGTCTGTCTCTCTTTCTGTTTTGCAAATAGCGTCATTAAAACCTTTGAGACCTTTTTCTGTGCATATCTGTACCCATGGCCTCTCTGTATTTTTCTAGTATTTCGTCTTCAAGATTGAAGTAGCTGAATTATGAATTGGAGAGAAATGTCAATCAGTGTCTGCTGCTGCTTAGAGCTTTATCCAAGTCAGTGCCTGGGAGTTGCTCAAGTCTTGGGGCTGTGTCGCCCTCTAGTGGTGGCTGACTTTGGTGTCCAGCTGCCGGCCTGCCGTCGGGCGGGAGTGGAGGTGATGTTTCTGTTCCAACAAGCTGGTGACCGGCTTGGCTGGAGTCAGTCACTGACGAGTGTCGGGAACGTACTTTAGCGAACCCTGGGGCTGCCACCGCCTTTACACCTCTAGCCTGCCCTTCGTGAGAGGCTTGACACGTGTGGTAACTTTGCAAGTGGGGCGTGCTGGGGTGCTGCTGAGTTAGGAGGCTACACCTGGCTGCCGTGTTTCTCATGTGAACCACCCATTACAAAGCGGGGTCGCCCGCTACAATATATGCATTGGCTACACCCTTTTTTCCTGTGTTCCCCGCGTTCTGAAAATGTTCCATCACCTCTTTGCTGTTGTGAAAACTGGCTGCGTGTTCCTGCATCTTCTCAAGGAGTGGTTTTTCCTTATTGCCATTTGCAGCTGACCTCCCTTCCCCTCTTTTGAACTTCAGCTCCTGTTGAAACTTGTACCATCAGCCATAGCTCCGCTTCCTCCCTGGTTCTGTCCTAGTCTTCTGATCACCTCCCCCTCTAATGCCTTCCTCCCCAAGCTCAGTCTCCATCACCATTGTCCGTCCATCCACCCGGCAACCTGGCCTCTCAATTCTTGACCTCCTCAGCCCCGGTGACCTTTCTGCCTCTCTTGTTATTGACCGTCTTTAGATCTTGTCTCACTTAACCTCTGGAATCATGGTTTAAGACATCCTGCTGTCAGATCTCCACGCCCGTCCTTCCCACGTGTGAGACTCTCCCTTCAGAATCCAGAGTTCAGTGACTCTCTGGACCCTCACCTCCTTTCCATTAGTGGTCACCACAGCCCTCTTGCCCTGAGATGGCAGCCTAGACTTCGTGGGTGCCTCCTGAGAGCACCCAGACCACTCGGATCCTCTGATTCTGTTGGACTTCCTAAGGAGATCCCAAGCAGCCCTGGTTAAGACTCCCGTTTCTGGGTTAAACTCATTTTCCCAAGAGAGTGGCAGCTGGACCCATCGTGTTTGTGATCTCACACCTCCGATGGGCATCTCTCAGGCATCTGACTACACTTTTTGGGTCATTTCACCAGTTGCGAGAAAACTTTCATAACTCTTCATCAGTCATCCGTTCTCGCACACCCCTTTCCTCTTAGCTGAGGACTTCGCTTCTTGTTCACTGAGAGAAGGGAGCCAGGCCATCAGACTTCTCACCCCCAGCTGCGTCTTCCTCCTGCTGCCTTGCTCCCCACAGGGGCTGAAGCCTGGCTGGCTCTTGTCTGAGGCCAGTCCTCCCCCCACAAGGAATCTTCTGTCACCTTCTCAAGGATGCCTCTCCTGAAGCTCGCTTTTTTTACCCCTGGATGATTCATTTCTTCCTTTCTTCTGGATTCTTCCAAATGGCATTATAAATAGGCCTTGTAATGTCTCTCTTTGAAAGTTTTCCTTAAAAACTCCGTGTTCCTCTCTAGCCGTTGTCCTCTTCTGCTTCACTTGATAGCAGATAATCCCTTTGAGAATAGATTCTGTTCACTGCTGTCCACTTTCTTACCTTTTTCCCCAGCTTGCCGGTCTGTCTGTTCCTCCAGTGGCGAGGGTGCCCAGTGGCTGTGACATGGGTGGGACACCAGCCTTTGCTGCCCGCCTGCGCCGTCCAGGTGCCGCGTGCGGTCTCTCCTGTCTTTCTCCTCCTTCAGCTGCATTCGAAACAGCTCTCTCTGCTCCTGGAAGGTCTCCCAGCTCCTCTGCTGGTCTTTTCTTCCCTTGTGTTACGAATCGTTCCTTCCCAGCTGCTCTCTGGTTCCTCCTCTCCTTCCAGGCCTCCAGGCGCCCAGGGTTGCCCCCCGCCTGCTTTTTTTCTTCTGTACTCTGTCCCGTGGTGTTTCAAAGCTTGAAGCACTCATCAGCAAGTGAGTGGATGTGTCTTAAACTGTGTTACCAACCTGCACCCTTTGCCTCTGAACTCACACTTAGAGAGCCGGTTTCCCAGCTGACAGGGCCACTTGACGGTCCCTGGGAATCTCAAATGCAGCCTGGCCAAAGCAAGACTATTGGGTTGCCAAAAAAATTCATCTGAATTTTTCCATCATATCTTAGGGAAAAACCCAAATGAACTTATTGGCCAACTCAGTACTTCCCTTCCGAGTCTGCCCCTTTCCCACCCAAAGACTTGCCTCCCATCCCTTACCCAGTTTTTTAGTTAAAAACCCAGTTTACCATCTTCTTTCATATTCCTCATCCAGTGATTGTAATCACAGAACACCATTGAGAGCTTACGTGCCATGCACTATTCTAAACACTGGACAAAGCGTGTCTTAAGCTAGCGGAAGCTGTTAGTATCCCATTTTGCAGATGACAAAGCTCAGACACAGAGACTACGTAGCTTGTCCTTAGTTACACAGTTTCTTAGACTGGAATTAAATTCGAGCCCAACCACTGTGACTCTAATCCTGGGCTCCCAGGCCTCCAGCCTCCGGCAGGAGGGGTGGCCGTTGAGCCTGTCTCCAGCCCGGCCTCCCCGCCTCCTTCCCCCACCTCCTGTCTGCAGTGATCTCTCCAAAGGAGAAATGAGATTCCCATCCCTTCCTTATCAGAGTTGGATCCAAAAGCTCAGGCCTGGCTCTCAGCTTCCTGTGATCAGCCCCCGAGCCCCACCTCTCCGCTCTCTGCCCTGCCCTGGGGCTGCCAAGAAAAGACAATGTGAGCCATGCACGCAAGCCACATATGTACCCTGCCTTTCCTAGTGGTCCCCCTGCAAAGTCTTGTAAACAACAGATGATACGAATTTTAATGTTTTCATTAATCCATTCTATCAAAAATATTTCAGCGTGGACTCAGTACTCACAAAAAAATTGAGATCTTCCATATACTTTTCTTTTCTACCGGGTGTTTGGGATGTGGCGGTGTTTGGGATGTGGTGGTGTTTGGGATGTGGCGGGTGTTTCGCAGCTGGAGCGTGTCTCACTTTGGGCTGGTCCCATTTCAGCAGCTGCGTGGGGGCACCCCATTGCCCAGGCCTTGTCCCTCTGCCAGCAGGCAGGGAAGGTGAGGTCCGGGCTTGGGAACTTGGCCTCTGCTGTTCCTTTTGCTTTGCACGCTCTTCCCCTTCATCTTCACTGATTGCCTCCCTTTAGTCTGGGAAGGTCTATTGCTTGGAGATGCTGTCCCTCAAATTGCCAGTTTTTCCCCAGAGTCATTCCATCCTTTTTAGGCTTCCATATAACAGTTAGCCAAGCTGATTANCTATATAAGCTGGGAGCCTGCAACAATAAAGCAGAACTGCTCAGACAGAACCCCTGTCGCGTCTGATTGTCTCTCGCTTGCCGAGGGGCTAGGGGGCGGACAGCAGACTCACCTTTCCTCGGGACCTCTCAGCTTTGCTGAGAGAAGTTCCACTGCCTCTCTCTTTCTGCGGAGCGCCCCCCGCATCATACCACATGTGTCAGAGTAGGGAAGATAAAAGAGGTTTTTAATTTTTTTCTTCAATGTTTTCTAAATTTTCTAGGATGGCCATGTATTTCCATTCTACAGTGGGAAGAATACTTTTAAATATTAATGTCTATTCAGCTTTACTCTCATGATTGCTCTAGGGATTTTTAAGAAAGCATGAAGAATATAAAATACAAGATATTGATACTAGTGTTACTTCCCTCCTCTTACTCATCTTTAGTCATGAAGAAATACTGAAATGTGACCCATCAAAGATTAATTTTCCTCAAATTGCTTTATTATATTTTAATTCTTTTGAAGGCTTAAAATTACACATATGGCTGCACACATATGCCTACGACGAGTTTTCCTCTTTTTTTCCTCTTAATTGTAACAGCTCTGTTCTCTGTCTTCTTTGGCATTTACTGTGTAGAAGTCCTGAGGGCTCATAAAGTAAGAAAATGGATCCGCATGAGTTGGGGCAAATCAGAAGCACTTGTTTGGAAGCCACAAGGTTCAAACAAGGTGTTCAAGAAATGCTGTGTTGCTAAAGAGGAACTGGAGGCACCCCTGGTAAGGAATAGGATACCAGGAGTGGAGAGAGAAATATACAAGAAACAGAACAGGCTGAATCAGAGGGGACAGGTTACAAAATTTAAGGTACAAGATTGGGATCTTAAGGATCTTGGACAGTCACCTAGTAGGGGGTCTAAAGATCAAGAGTGATCGATGCAGTAGGACAGTTGAATTCCTGGGGGCCAAATATCTAGGGACTAATTTCAGTCCCTAATTGTTTTGTTTAAAGCCACTTCAATATATTGATAGTGAGAAGTGGACACATATTTCAGAGCAGAGAAGAAAAGGAAAAAGATCTAGGCTTTCCTAGAGAAACACAGGCGCTAGAAGCCTGTGAAGGATTTTTATATTTACTTTTTAACAAATATTTTTCCCACGTCTATTTACAAGACAGTTCTTTCTACCCAGGCTCTGATGCAACTACTCGTGAGATTTCAGTGTAAATCCTTTGACCTCTTTCAGCCTTATGCTTTTTATCATTAAAATTTGAGCATTACTGCTTGCCCTTTATTCCCCTTAGAGAAGTCTTCTTGGGACTATATTATTTCAGCACTGTTAAAGCATTTGAATATAGTCATGGGCTGTCCACAATTATAGGTAGTTGTTGCCTCTTCCCATTAGAAAGAATTAGAGGTATCTGATCATTTCAAACATAACTCTCAAACAACAAATTAAACCAGAAGGAGGTCACGCACCATCCATAACCTTTGAAAGTGATGGTTAATGATGATGATGATGATGATGAAATTAACTGCCAAACTTTTTGAGTTCTTGCCAATTTCTAAGACTATTTTACATCCAGGAACTAATTTATCCTGTCAAGACCCTTGCACAGTAAATGCTACTGTTAATTTTATGTGTATGTGAGAAAGTCAAGACTGTAAGAAGTTAGAAAAGTTGTCTAAGACCTTGTAGCTAGTAAGGGTTGAAAGACAGAATACAGACTCAGGGATCTGGATTTAGTGTTACAAGAATAGCATTGAAATAAAACTATGAAAATGATAACATTTTGAAGCTATTTTCTAAATTAAGCGTATTTTAATTTTTTTAATAAAAGTTTATCAGAAGTTTTTCTTTATGGTTATTGGCCATTCTGAGAGATGTTGGAGGCTCTTAATTAGAATCTCAGGAAGTAAAACATTGACTTACTGAATGTAACTTTGGGAGTAATATTTGGGAGAGGAAGTGAGTGGGAGTGATGGAGCTAACCTACACACTTATGGACATATGAAAATGTATTAGGCAACCACTGCTACAGCAATGCTGGGTAACAAATTATCCCCCAAATCTCAGTGGTTTACAGCAAACATTGATTTTGCTCTCACAGGTCTGCAAGTCCACTGGGAGCCCCTGGTTCAAGCTATGAGCCAGTTTGGGTTGGCTCCATCTGTGTTTCATTCCACGACTCAGGTTAAAGCAATGCCTGCAAGGGTACGATGCTCTTAAGGTGTTGTTCAGGAGTGTTAAGAGGCCAAAACAAATGGCAGAAGCCAACACCAAGCTTCTGGGTGCTATGGTGCACTTTACATTCACGTTTATTTCATTGGCCAAGAAAATCACACCGCAACCCTCAAGTCATTAGAGTGGAGAAATAAAATTTGTTATCAGTGAATAATGACAGAGGTTGGAAAGGAAGAAGAAGCATGATCCAATACTACAACCTACTGCAGAGAGGCCATCTGAGATTGAAATAACTAAACCCTTCTTAGTGAAAGGACGTATGACTATCCCTACTGGAGGGTGTAAAAACAATCCTAATGGGAAAGAAATATTAAACATAATGGACAAAAAAATCACCACTGGGTGGTACTCTTATTCCAAGACTGAGTTTTGCAGGATGGATGTATATGTGAGTGGTCAAAAGAGGAAGCTTTCAATAGGACATATACAAGTTGACTTTTTATAACTCAAGCTGTGACTACATTTTCATTTCTACTTCATGATGTTAATATATGTGTAAAATACTCAGAACCATGCCTTAAAGAGAATAAATAGAGTCAGCTATGAGATAGTGGTGATGATGATGATAAAGATGATGAAGTCAAAATGTGAGGCATTTCTGTTTTTTGTATATTTCCTTTCTCCTACTTAACTCGACAACAGATTCTGCAAGACACCCCCAAATGCTTACATCCTAATGAAGACCTTTTCCAAGTTTCAAGTCTCATGACCAAGAGAGCTGAAAGTAATACATTTTGGCAATGCTGTACATTTTTTTTGGAATATAATTTTGTTTAAAGCAATAAGGGTGTGTTGCAAAGAGGTTTTGGGGATTTAATGAGAAGTGTGGGAAAAAGATTTGTCCGTATTCCACCTGCATCATTTTAACTGTCAAATATAGAATGCCTTTTACTTAAAGGGACAGAAGTTGGGAGAGAAATTTGGCTTTACAATTTTGACAAAAGAAATGGCCAGAAATGACTTAATCTGGGAACAGTGTTCTGTGAGCAGCTACATAAACAGGTAATCTTCTTATTAATCTAGCCAAGCACAGTAAAACCTTAAAAATGTATGCAAATCTTATAAATAATCAAAATGAATAACCAGTGTCTCAAAATATGTAATCAAATGTCTTTTTCCCTGAGATGTATCCACATAGCAAGAAAACAGAATGCTAAAAAAGAAAAAAAATGAAGAGAGCGAGAGAAAGAAAAGAATTAAAGTCAAGGGCCTAAAAGCATCAGGGGAAAAACGTCCTGGAACAGTAGGATTCTGTTCACCATAATGCCCTTTCTATTTGGAATACTACAGGAAAATTTGTTTGGGAAGAAAATAAATCATTCCAACTCCCTATCATCCCTAGGTTTGAGATTAAAGCTCAAGTGATCTATTCTTTACAAATGCATCAGCCAAGAAACTAGGATCCGAAGAGAGTCCAGCATCTTAGAATGTCTGTTCTGACAGCCTGTAGAGGCCACCTTGAGACAGTCAGAGACCTAATGTCAGATTCTCAAGTACACAGTCAGTAACAGAGCAGGGACAAAGGGCCCAGAGGCTTCTATTCCAAGTCCAGTGTCCAAGATGGAACTGGATCTGATTTAATTTCCCTCCACCTGCTTATCTTTGGGAAAATCACTTTTCTGTTTCCATTTTCCATGTCAGCAAAATGAAGGGACTAGATCAGTGGCTGTGCCAAGTATGTCCCTTCCACTCCAGTATTTACGTCCACTTCTCTGGAGCCATTCCTCACAGAGAAATGTTTCTTCTCTGCATTTTGTTATTTTGTGCATCGGACTCAAAGACTACTGAAGGAATGAAGGAAAATTGGGGGGAACAATAGCACATGTAAATGCTGAACAACAAACAGATTTCTTACTGGTCTCCAGTCCATTCAAGAATGATTATTTTCCTGGAATAAAATTTTCGGCTGAAATTTCTCAGAGAAGTTAAGATTTTAAAAGGTATCCTTTTATGGACGATGGAGCCATGCTCAACCGTTGAATTTAAATAAATGTGTTTAATAGGTCACTGTTCAACACATGCTTTCTGGTGTATGAATCACTCTGAGGTTAGATTCGTCGTCTTCTTTTTTTTTTCTGGTGGAGCTGCATGGCTTATGGGATTTCAGTTCCCCGATTAGGGGTTGAACTTGGACNTGAATTTAAATAAATGTGTTTAATAGGCCACTGTTCAACACATGCTTTCTGGTGTATGAATCACTCTGAGGTTAGCATTCGTCTTCTTTTTTTTTTCTGGTGGAGCTGCATGGCTTACGGGATTTCAGTTCCCCGATTAGGGGTTGAACTTGGACTGCCAGGGAAGTCCCTAAATCTCAGAGATTCTTAATTTCAACTGTTGGCAAATATTCAATATTAACTTTTGTCTCTCAATCTATTTTTTAAAAATGAAATTTCTTTTAAGATTTATTTGTTTCTGGCTGTGCTGGATCTTCGTTGCTATGAGCGGGGCTTTCTCTAGTTGCAGAAAGTGGAGGCTACTCTTGCTGCAGAGAGTAAGCTCTAGGACGGGCAGGCTTCAGTAGTTGTGGGGCATGGCTTAGTTGCTCCAGTCATGTGAGATCTCCCTGGATCAGGGATCTAACGCATGTCTCCTGCATTGGCAGGCAGATTCTCAACCACTGGGCCACCAGGAAGTCCTGCTTAACCTTTAATATTAAACCTTTTTGACCCAATCTTCCTTAAGTCTCTCATTCATCATGTCCCTTATCTAAAAACAGACACTTAAATAAATCAGCGACAATCAACCTTTGAAGAAAGGCATTCAACACCTTAGAAATCATCTTGCCCCCCTCGTCTTGATGAGGACTTTGAAAAAGAGCAGTTGAATGACTTACTGATTATTCACTCCTGTGAATCATCTCGGTCCGAAGTTTCTACCTTCAGCTTCTCCCTGGTTCACTCAGTGCCCTGCAAACCCTCTGAGTGGCAGCTGTGGGGAAACGTAGACTCTTTAGTCCTCTCTCCTCCTTCCTTCAACAACTGAAGGGTTTCATTACTAATCATTTATATATTATCTCTACTCCACCTCCCTTTTTATTAATCACCTCCCTGGAATCTATCGCTATTAATCATCCAATGTGTGTCTGAGTGTTACTGGTAATTATCTTTGAATGTTCATTAACCATCAATTTAATTATCTGTTTTCCCCCTGGAATACAGACTGATTCAGGTCCCTGACTCTGGTGTGTGTGTGTGTGTGTGTGTGTGTGTGTGTGTGT
>SJYV01029137.1:23075-69901 GCA_006410875.1 Neotragus pygmaeus | reverse complement strand
ACTCATTGGAAAAGACCCTGATGCTGGGAAAGATTGAGGGCAGGAGGAGAAGGGGCTGACAGAGGATGAAATCGTTGGATGGCATCACTGACTCAGCAGACAGGAATTTGAGGAAAGTCTGGGAGACAGTGAAGGACAGGGAAGTCTGTCAGGCTGCAGTCTACGGGGTTGCAAAGTATTAGACACGACTTAGTGACTGAACAACAATTATTTTTCAATGTTTGACATTCAGGTAAATTGCCAGATTTCTCTGTATTCTTTCAGTTTTATGTATGGAGCTAGTTTCTTATTGAGCTAGCTTGGGGAGTACTAGGCCATTTCAATGCAACTTCTTATCAGGTTATAAGTATAATTTATTTTTCTCCCTACAAAATGCCTTCCATGAGAAAAAATGCCTTCCAAGAGTTGTGCTTGGTGGCATAGTTCAATAAAATTAAAAGACCACAAGACTCCAGTTTATGGACCGTGACTGATCCCCTGATTGTCTCTTCATTATATATTCTGCCTTAGCTATGTTCTGATGAAGAAACTGCTGTGCCCTTTCTGAAGTAGAAACTTACTCTTTGCCAAATTATCTGAGAATTTTAAAAAGTATGAATTTTTTCAAAGGACTCAAAGCTTGATTAGAGTTTCACGTTCTAGATGTTTTTAAATAGCTTTTTCTTTCTGCTTATGTCAATCTAAGATCATGGCACCCGTTCCCATCACTTCATGGCAAATAGATGGGGAAACAGTGGAAACAGTGTCAGACTTTATTTTGGGGGNGGTCAGACGTCACCTCCTGAGTCCAACCGATGAGCAAACCCATCCCGATTCTTTACTCCAGGAAGCCTCCCCAGACCTCTTGTCCTGCCTCCTGCCCTTAGAAAGTGAAAGTGAAAGTCACTCATTTGTGTCTGACTCTTTGTGACCCCATGGACTGTATAGTCCATGGAATTCTGTAGGCCCGAATACTGGAGTGGATAGTCCTTCCCTTCTCCAGGGCATCTTCCCAACCCAGGGATCAAACTGGGGTCTCCTGCATTGCAGGCGGATTCTTTACCAACTGGGCTATCAGGGAAGCCCATAATGACTGTGACCTGTTTCCTGCAGACTTTCTCCTGGTGGCTCAGATAGTAGAGAATCTGCCTGCAATGCAGGAGATGCAGGAGACACAGGTTCAGTCCCTGGCTTGGGAATATCTCCTGGAGAAGGAAAGGCAGCCCACTCCAGCATTCTTGCCTGGAGAATCCCATGGACAGAGGAGCCTGGCAGGCTACAGTCCATGGGGTTGCACAGAGTTGGACATGACTAAGTTATAACACTTTCTTTTGTACTTCCATTGCGTACCACACTGCTGTAGGCTGTGATGACATTCACCCCTGACCTGGTGCCTGGCACAAGGTTGTCGTTTAGTCACCCAGTTGTGTCTGACTCCGCCACCCTGTGGACTGTAGCTTGTCAGGCTCCTCTGTCCACGGTGGGATTCTCCAGGCAAGAATACTGCAGTGGGTTGCCAGTTCCTCCTCCAGGGGATCTTCCCAACCCAGGGATCAAACTTGTATCCTCTGCATTGGCAGGAGGATTTTTTACTGCTGCGCCACCCGGGAAGCCCACGCCTTGCACATAGTAGGTCCCCACCAAATGGTGAAGTTTATTGAACTTTACATTCAGTGCCATGGATTGGCTGAGCATAAGTTCAGGAGTTTAGGTGTTAAATGACCTCGCCTGCACCTCCACTCCTTGCTGAGACCTCTGTGTCCTTCCTTGGTCCCCTCAGTCCTCTGTCACATCTGCAAACACCAGCTGAGCCCTGAGTCATTGGGATCCTCGTGCCTTCTGCTGTTGATTAAAACGCTGAGCAGCGCAGGAGCCAGGCCAGCACCCAGGGTGCCTTGGGGCAGCCACAAATCACCCAGGGCCTCATTCATCTGGAAGGTTCCCAGGTTTCATTCGCAAGCTGACAGTTCCAGAACCTGCTGGGTTTCTCCTCTGTGTGCATCTCGACCAGCTTTGCCTTCCTCGGCTGTTTTCTCATCTTGAGCCTTCTGCACAGAGGTTCTGTGCGCAATTCCAGGCCCGAAAGTCTGATGAGAGCCGCTGCAGCGGTGCCCGGAATCACGGCTGGAACGCTGCCCTGAATTCAGGGCTTCCTGTGCTTTCTGAGTCCAGAGGAGGGACAGGTCTCAGGGGCAGGGCCCCCCCAAGCACCACTCACGCTTTGCTTTTGCCTCAGTGGTCGGAGGACGTGTGCGCAGCCCACCTCACCCAGCGGGACGGGTACCAGGCGGCGACCCAGGGGCAGCTGAAGGAGCGGCTCTACCAGGAGATCATCCACTACTTCGACAAAGGCAAGGTAAAAAAAAAGAAAAATACAGCTTTTCTGTCGTTTTCTTTTTTCTGTGCACCTTCCTGCCATGTTGTAAACACATTTTTTTTAACACGTGGTGTTTGTGGAACCAGAAATTTGTTGCAGATTGTGTAGCTGNTGGTTGGATGGCATCACTGACTCGATGGAAGTGAGTTTGAGAGAATTCTGGGAGTTGATGATGGACAAGGAGGCCTGGCGTGCTGCAGCTCATGGGGTCGCAAAGAGTCGGACACGACTGAGTGACTGAACTGAACTGAACTGATGTCAGTCTAAATAGGTTATATACTTGTGACAGAACTAATATTTGTTGAAAACATTTCATTATTATTATGTCATATTTGGGGGGAGGGTGTGACTTTCCCCTGTCCTGTGGGAGGTGGTAAGGGTCTACTGCCTTGGATTCAAATTGTTATCACAGAATGAAAAGAAAAAAGAAAACAAAACTTTTTTTTTTAGGGAAAAAAAAACCAAAACTTTAAAATGTTGCTATCCAGAGGGGGATTTTTTGATTCAGAAACTAGAAAACAATCTTGAAAGCCAGGCTTTGTTGAGAGATAAAAGAATTTCTATTCCTTTACTCTTCCTTAGTAAATATCAAGAAACTCCCTGTAGACCCAACCTTAGGTTCTTCCATCGCCTAAAGAAGTTAGTGCTTCAACTAATCTGCCTGAACCATGAGGCTAGTTGCCTCAGGAAGAAACATAACATGGAAGAGAAGTCCAAGCCAAAAGTTATAGAAGTGGAAACCGAACACTTTTAACTGCAAGGGGTATAGGAAGGAGGAGACAGAAATAGACGCAGGAGACAGGCAGTGTGATCTATGCATCAAACCTGCAGTGACTGGAGTGAAAGAAAAGACAGCATTATAGGATTTTTAGCCAGTTTCTGTGTGGGATTCTGAAGGACAGTTTCCAGACTGACATAACTTGCCTAAATAAGATATACCTCATCAGTGTAAAATTCTATATGCTACCTATGAAGTGGGAGCCTCGTGAAGAAAACTGAGTAGTTGTGGACAAATAGAGAAGCCACACTTCTTTGCGTTACTGAACAGAGGAGAGTAACCTCGGGACACCAGCTTACTGGAGAGAGCCGCTTCTGTTACAACATGTACCTACAAACCCCAGACTCTGCACAATAGAAACCGCAGAGTTCATGGGGAAATGTGGGTCACTGTTCAGCACTCAAACACTCCATCAATAACACATTAAAAAAAGGGGGGATCCTAATAAAAACAGTAGCAGTTTTACACATGCTAAGCTGTTGAGAAACACATAAACATTGCAATAAATAGAGCACTTGATCTTGAAAAAAACCCTGACACTTGCCTGTGGAAACGTTGTGACTTGTGAGTCGAGGTGAATTGGTGGAAGGCAGTTGGGGGTAGGGGGGTGCCCTGAAATTGCAGGGGAGCCTGGAGCAACAGGTATGGAAGGCCCAAGGTGACTGGTGCACTTTTACTGTAGGTGTTGAGGGTGTGTTTCTGTGTATATGTTTGGGGGTAGCGGCNTGGAAGGCAGTTGGGGGTAGGGGGGTGCCCTGAAATTGCAGGGGAGCCTGGAGCAACAGGTATGGAAGGCCCAAGGTGACTGGTGCACTTTTACTGTAGGTGTTGAGGGTGTGTTTCTGTGTATATGTTTGGGGGTAGCGGCTGTGTGCTCATCCTTACCTAGGTTCAACTGGGTGAATGTTTTATGCTCGTTTAATGTTTCTCTTAGATTAACTTTTAGACACCAAGAGACAATTCCTCTTTAGTAGATTGATTACTTTGGAACCATTCACAGTTTCAGAATAACTGCCTGCACTTCAAGGGTGAAGATCATCATCGTTGTTCATCATCTCCAGTGCAGAGGAAATGGTTAAACGAAAGCACCATTCTGATACCAGTCCCAGATCTCTGCTTCTCTAAACAAAACATTCCCTCTAATTTTAGTATCAGCAAAACAGAAGGCAATTCGGGGCCTTCTGTGAGGGATCCTCCCTTAAGAAATCTTGAACGACCTTGACCTTTCCTGAGTAGATTAAGCTGGCGATTTTCAAAGTGTGGTTCACAAAAAAACCAGCCGACTCCTACACAGGCTGCGATGTGTTTTAAACGAGACCACGTGACTAAATGGGGTCTAGTTTCTTCCCAAAGAGGCCAAGCTGTTGGTGCTCTGAGCCTGCTGGGGTAGGTTCAGATTTCTTGTCTCAATTTTAAGGGTGTGACTTCCTGCTTTACTTTGTTGGGACCCAAAGAGACAAAGGTAAGGGCAAGAGGATGCCTGGCTCAGTCCAGCAGCACTTTTAGGCAAACTGGAGCAACGCTGGGTTTGTGGGTGGGCCTCTCAGTGGGGCTCGCATGCCTCCTTCTATCCCTCCAGCCAGAGCCAGGGGNGGAACCTAGTTGGCTACAGCTCATAGGGTTGCAAAGATTTAGACACGACTGAAGGGACTTAGCATGCATGCATGCATGCACATATATGGTGATGTCATGATACTGGAGCTCTTGGAGCATGGTAGTACTTTGTATATGTGCAAGAAATTTACAGAGCTTAGTGTTTGAGGATGGTAGTAGAAATAGGTGTTTTCAAAAATTGGCATAGATAATTTTTTGATTGTCAGAGACATGTAGCAGTTAAAGTTGAAATGTTTCTCATCTTCAAAATGCATGTAAAGGAGGCCAACATGACATTCCACAGTGATGGAATCCTGAAACAAAAAGCATAGGTATGACAATCATTTTCAAGGTCAAGGCAAAAGTTTTAAACTTTTAAAATCAATGGAAGCGTTCCTAAGATGGCAGAGGAGTAGGATGGGGAGACCATTTTCTCCCTGACAAATTCATCAAAAGAACATTTGAACTCTGAGCAAATTCCACAAAACAACTTCTGAATGCCCGCAGAGGACATCAGGCTCCTAGAAAAACAGCCCATTGTCTTCGAAAGGTGGTAGGAAAAAATATAAAAGATAAAAAGAGAGACAAAAGAGATAGGGACAGAGATCCATCCCGGGAAAGGAGTCTTAAAAAAGAGAGGTTTCCAAACACCAGGAAACACTCTCACTGGTGAGTCTGTGGTGAGCCTTGAAACCACAGAGGGCAACACAACTGGGAGGAAAAATAAATAAATGATTAAACCCCACAGATTACGTACCCAACGGTNTGCCATTTCCTTCTCCAATGCGTGAAAGTGAAAAGTGAAAGTGAAGTCGCTCAGTGAAGAGTCACACTCAAATGCAAAGTGACCTTTGAAGCACAGGAAAGAGCAAAGAGTAGAAAACTTCTTCATTGAGCTGTATCCCACGACAGGGAATCGCTACCTTATTTTAGAATGCTGTCATTTTAAAGCTTTGAAATGCTTTCTATAGAAATGATTACATTAATCCTGCAGTCAATTTGTCTGAAGTTAGCAAGTGTTACAGCTATCAAAAGTGATACAAAAATAATTGAATACATTTTTAAAACTAGTAGATAGTACGACTATAATTTATTTTCTTGGGATTGCCAGGAAATAGCAGGAGAGAAATAACTCTATCAGGTACCAGACAAGGGAGAGATAAATTGAATAATGCCAAGCTCAATGTTTTTCAGTGATCTCACTTGGTCAATAAGTAGCCTTAATTTCTGCTTTCAATTATTTTTCCCCTTAGGAGCATACAAAATTTAGAACAACTATCTATTCTTTCCTGATTTAAACTATAAGTGCCCAAGTCAGCCTGATGGATAACCTAATGCATTGCTGAAGGACAGGCTGATTCTTTGTAACACTTCACCAGGACCAACGTGTAACGTATTATCCTAGGAAAGGTATTGTTTTCCCCGGGGGGTTGTTCCATTATATCTGCCTTTCCTTTCTTTAAATGCCTGATGCACTTCACAATCATCGACCTGTAGGAACTGATATGCCTCTCAATTTTCTGTGGATCTTTCTTAGGCCTGGAGTCACAGTTGTGACACGCGTAACTGAATCAGACAGCTGATAAAACAGGAAGTAACAGTTATTTGGGCGTATCCCCATCTCCTTTTGCATAGAGTCAACTTTTGGGGATTGATATTTTTTGGAACAAATATTCTTGTTCTAATTAACTTCCTGGACTCTAGTATTGTTTTCATGAATTGATCAGTTACCCCTTGATTGTAATTGTATACTATCTGCTGAGGAAATTTTTTTCAGGAAAACTAAAATTGCATGATGGAGAAGGAAATGGCAACCCACTCCAGTATTCGTGCCTGGAGAATACCATGGACTGAGGACCCCAGCGCGCTACAGTCCACGGGGTTGCAAAGAGATGGACACAACTGAGCGATTAACACACAAATACAAAATTGCATGATAGTTCAAATTATCACAAAATTTTTTTAAAGTACTGTATTATCAGAACACAAACTCCTTTTGTTGGCAGAAACTTTTGCTATTATATATAAAATGCTAACCAATTGTCCGTGAAGGTATTTGATGTTATACTGGATATTTATCCATTAAATTCATAAGGCTATCGTCCAATGCCTGCCTAGAGCCTTGCCAGGGTTTTTCTACCTAAACTCATAACAGACAAGGTTATCAAGGACATTTAAAAATTAATCCTGATTTGACTATCAACCTCTCATTTATAAGTTTTTTTCTTTTCTTTGTCTTTACGTCCACTCCATTCTGCACCCAACCTCAGACACGAGGGGGAAGCTAAATTTAAAAAAAAAATACAGCCTTGGAAATAAATGGCAGGTCAAATTTCCAAACCTTGTATAATATTGGTTCACATTTTTAATCAGCTACCAACTTAAAGAATATGAAGTACAGACAATGGTGAAAATTAAATCTCATTAAACTAAGCAAGGTTCTTACAGGAAGGGTTGTATATGTGCTATTTATGTCTGTCTGTCTGTTGTTGACATTGTTCAGTTGCTAAGTCATGTCTGACTCTGCAATCCCATGGACTGCATCATGCCAGACTTCCCAGCCCTTCACTATCTCCAGAAGTTTGCTCAAACTCATGTCCATTGAGTTGGTGATGCCATCCAATCATCTCATCCTCTATCACCCCTTTCTCCTCCTGCCTTCAATCTTTCCCAGCATCACGGTCTTTTCCAATGAGTTGGCTCTTTGCATCAGGGGACCAAAGTATTGGAGCTTCAGCTGCAGCATCAGTACTTCCAATGAAAATCAGGGTTGATTTCCTTTAGGATCAACAGGAGTGCAAGGGATTCTCAAAACTTTTCTCCATCAACACATTTTGAAGCATCAATTCTTTGGCGCTCAGCCTTCTTTATGGTCCAATTCTCACATCTGTACATGACTACTGGAAAAATCTTGGCTTTGACTAAAAGAACTTTGTTGCAAAGTAATGTCTCTGCTTTTTAATATGCTGTCTAGGTTTGCCATGGCTTTTCTTCCAGGAAGAAAGAGTTTTTTAATTTTGTGGCTGCAGTCACCATCGTCAGTGATTCTGGAGCCCAAGAAAGTAAAAGCTGTCACTACTTCTATTTTTTTCCCCTTCTATTTGCCATGAAGTTAAAGGACCAGATGCCACGATCTTAGTTTTTTGAATGTGGAGTTTTAAGTCAGCTTTTTCACTTTCCTCTTTCACCTTCATTAAGAGGCTCTTTAGTTCCTCTTCACTTTNATGAGTCTGAGTGAACTCCAGGAGTTGGTGATGGACAGGGAGGCCTGGCGTGCTGTGCTTCATGGGGTCGCAGAGTCGGACACGACTGAGCGACTGAACTGAACTGATACAACACAGTGACTCAATATTTCTATATGTTACAAAAATGATCACAGTGATAAGTCTAGCTACCATCTATCACCAGACAAAGATGTTAAAGTAATATTGACTGTGCACTTCATCTGTGTGACTTATTTATTTTATAACTGGAAGTCTGTACCTCTTAATCTCCCTCACCTATTTCACTGAGCCCAGCATCCTCCTCCCCAACTCTGGCAACCATGTTTGGGTTCTGGTATCTACAAATCTGTTTCTGTTTTGTTATGTTTGTTCCTGTTTTGTTTATTAGCTTCCACATATAAGTGAAATCTTATGGTATTTGTTTTCTCTGTCTGGTTTATTTCCTTTAGCCTAATACCCTCTAGGTCCATCCATATTGTCAAAGATGGCAAGATTTTATCCTTTTATGGCTGAGTAATATTCCATTTATCTTTGTATAAATACACACACACACACACACACACACATATATATATCACTATTTCTTTATCCATTTATCTAACAATTGGAACATAGATTGCTTCCATATCTTGGCTTTTGTAAATAATGTTGCAAAAATATAGGGGTGCACATATAAAAATATAAGGCTGATCATTTTATTTATTTTTTTTTTGGACAAATCCCCAGAAGTAGAATTGCTTCCTAATATGGTAGCTCTGTTTTAAATTATATATTTGAGGAACTTCCATATATTTTTCCATAATTGGTACACCAATGTACATTTCTACCAAATGTGTAACAGTGTTTCTTTTTCTCCACATCCTCACCAACACTCTCCATTTGTTGTCTTTTTTTATTATAGCCATCTGACAGCTATAAGATGATATTCATTGTGCTTTTGATTTTCATTTCNTATTTGAGGAACTTCCATATATTTTTCCATAATTGGTACACCAATGTACATTTCTACCAAATGTGTAACAGTGTTTCTTTTTCTCCACATCCTCACCAACACTCTCCATTTGTTGTCTTTTTTTATTATAGCCATCTGACAGCTATAAGATGATATTCATTGTGCTTTTGATTTTCATTTCCTGGATAATTAGTGATACTGAGCATTTTTTCATGTATCTTTTGGCCATTTACATGTTTTTTGAAATATGTCTATTCAAGTCCTCTGCTTAATCAAGTTGGTTTTTGATATTGAGTTGTATGAATTCCTCATATATTTGGGATGTAAACCCTTTATCTGATATATCTTTTGGAAGTTTCTTCTTCCGTTCAGTAGGCTGTCTTTTCATTCTATTGACAGTTTCCTTCACAATTCAAAAACTTTTCAGTTTGATGTACTCCTGTTTATTTTTAGCTTTGTTTCTCTTGCTTGGGGAGATAGATTCAAAAAAAGTATTGCTAAGAACAAAGTCAAAGAGCCCCATGTTTCCTTCTGGGAATTTTGTGGATTCAGGTCTCACATTTGATTCTTTAAATAATTTTGAGTTTATTTTTGTATATGGTGTAGCAAAGAAATTAGATTATTTTGCATGTAGCTGTCGAGGTTTATTGAAGAGGCTTTTGTTTCCCCACTGCATATTCTTGCCTTCTTTGCCATAGATTGATTGACCATGAAAGTATGAATTTATTTCTGGTCTCTCTGTTTTGATTGATTGATATATGTGTTTGTTTTTATGCCAGTACCATACTGTTTGATTATTGTCACTTTGTAGTATACCCTGAAGTCAGGAGACATGAAATTTCAAGCATTTTTCTTCTTTCTCATGATCATATTGAAGAGTTTTTTTAAATCATAAATGGATATTGAATTTTGTCACAGGCTTTTTCTGCATCTATTGAGATGATCATATTTTTATTCTTGAATTTGTTAATGTGGTGCATCACATGGATTTATTTGTGGATACTGAACCATCCTTGTATCCCTGGGATAAATTCCACTTAATCATAGTGTATAATCCTTTTCATTTATTGTTGACTTTGGCTTGGTAATATTTTGCCATTTTTGCATTTGCATTCACTAGTCATTTTGACCTGCATTTTTGTTGTATCTTTGTCTACTTTTTGTATCAAGATGTTGCGAGCCTTGTAGAATGAGTTCAGAAATGTTTCTTTCTCTCTAATTTTCTGGAATAGCTCAAGAAGGATAGATATTAATTATTCTTTAAATGCACAGTAGAACTTACCTGTGAAGTAATCTGGTCCTGGACTTTCATTTATTGGGAGGATTTTTAAATTATTGCCTCCATTTCATTAATGGTAATTGGTCTGCTCATATTTTTACTTCTTTCAAGTTCAGTTTTGAGAGTTTGTACATTTCTAGGAATTTATTTCTTCTAGGTTTTCCATCTTATTGGAGTATAATTGTTTGTAATAATGTCTTATAATGTATTTCTATAGTGTCAGTTGCAACTTCTTTTTTTTTTTTCATTTATGATATTTTATTGGGCCCACTTTTTTTTGATAAGCCTGGCTAAAAGTTCTTCACTTTTGTTTATCTTATCAAAGAACTAGCTTTGTTGCATTGATCTTTTCTACTTATTTGTAAGTCTCTATTTCATTTACTTATGCTCTGATCTTTATTACTTCTTTCCTTTGACTAATTTGAGTTTTGTTTCTTCTTATTATTATTTTAGGTTTAAAGTGAGGTTGTTTATTTGAGATTTTCCTTGTTTTCTGAGGTATGCCTGTATTGCTATAAACTTCCCTCCTAGAAGTGGTTTTGTTTGGTTTTATAGATTTCAGATCATTGTGTTTCTGTCTTCATTTGCTCCAGATAATTTTTGATTCCTTTTTTGATTTCTTCAGTGACCAGTTGGCTATTTAATAACATATTGTTTAACTTCAACATGTTTGCTTGTTTTTAAACTTTTGCTGTCTGCAGTTTCTTTTTCTTGAAGCTGATTCTAGTTTCAGTGTTGTGGTCAGAAAAGAAGTTTGATATTATTTCAGTCTTCTTACATTTATTGAGCCTTGCTTTGTGGCCTAGAATGTAATCTATCTTGGAGTATGTTGTATGTTCCACGTGCAGTTGAAAAATGTGTATTCTACTGTTCGCAATTTAAATGTTATATATATAAAACTTTTGACTCATTGGAAAAGACTCTGATGCTGGGAGGGATTGGGGGCAGGAGGAGAAGGGGACGACCAAAGANTCCACGTGCAGTTGAAAAATGTGTATTCTACTGTTCGCAATTTAAATGTTATATATATAAAACTTTTGACTCATTGGAAAAGACTCTGATGCTGGGAGGGATTGGGGGCAGGAGGAGAAGGGGACGACCAAAGATGAGATGGCTGGATGGCATCACTGACTCAATGGACGCGGGTCCGAGTGAACTCTGGGAGATGGTCATGATCAGGGAGGCCTGGAGTGCTATGATTCATGGGGTCACAAAGAGTCGGATATGACTGAGCGACTGAACTGAACTGATATAAATGTGTGTATGTGTATAACATGTCATTTAAGGATGATGTTTCCTTATCGATTTTATGCCTGGATGATCTTTCTACCTTTGCAAGTGGATTGTTAAATTTCCTACTTTGTTACTGTCAATTTCTCCCTTTCTATCCATCAGTTAATATTTGTGTTATGTGTTTCTGTGCTCCTATATTGGACACAGATATATTTACAATTGTTGTATATTTTTCTTGAACTATTCTTTTATCATCATGTAATGTCCTTCTTTGTATCTGTTACTGTCTGTTTATAAATCTATTTTGTCTGATGTAAGTATTGCTTTCCCAGCTTTCTTTTCATTTCATTTTCATGAACTATCTTTTTCCATCTCCTCACTTTCAGTGTGTGTCTTTAGATCAGAAGTGATCTCTTGTAGCATCATATTTTTTCATCCATTCATCCATTCTATGTCTACCTTTTATTTATTAATTTTTTGACCACTCCATGTGGCAAGTGGGATCTTTCTCAACCAGGGCCAGGAATCAAACCATACCCCCTGCAGTGGGAACAATGAATCCTAACCACTGGACCACCCGGGAAGGCCCATCCTATGTCTTTTGATTGAAACATTTAGTCCATTTACAGTTAAAGTTCATATGTATGTACTTATTGCCATTTCATTGTTGTTTGATTGTTTTTGTAGTTCTTGTCTGTTTCTTTCTTCTCTTTCTCTTTTCCCTTGTGATCTGTTGACTGTCTTTAAGTCTATGTTTGGATTCTTCCTCTTTATTTTTTGTGTATTTATGGAAATTTTTTGTTTGTGGTTACCATGAGGTTCATATATTGCTTTTTAGCACCCCACTCCAGTACTCTTGCCTTGAAAATTCCATGGACAGAGGAGCCTGGTGGGCTGCAGTCCATGGGNGGAAACCCTCCTGGAGGAGCTCAGCAGGCTCGGCGGAAAGAAACTGCCCATCTCTCGTGGGCAGTCTGACTTCCTAAAATACTAAAAGCTTCAGGCATATTAAAACTGCCCGAGGGCACTAATCACGGACGGACACGCTGCTGGGAGGGAGGGGGCTGCGGCGGTGTAGAGGATGTATGGGAAACCTTGGTACCTTCTGCTCCACTGCTGTGAACCTAAAATGGCTCCAAAAATTAGTCTCTTCAACACCATGCTACTCACATTCACCCTATGTGCACTGCGTCAGCAGATTCTGTCTTAGCCTTAGAGACGGCTATAAACAGACTTCATCTGCAGCTTGGGGGCGCCCACTCTCCCGGCCCACAGCCCTATACACAGTAAACACCATTCCTTGCACGGGAGTTGTTGTTGAGTCGCTCAGTGGTGTCTGACTCTCTGTGACCCCATGAACTGCAGCATACCAGGCTTCCCTGTCCTTCACCAACCAACTCCCGGAGCTTGCTCAAACTCATGCCCATTGAGTTTGTGATGCCATCCTATCATCTCATCCTCTCTTGTTCCCTTCTCCTCCTGCCTTCAATCCTTCCCAGCATCAGGGTCTTTTCTAATGATTTGGCTCTTCACATCAGGTGGCCAAGGTATTGGAGCTTTAGCTTCAGCATCAGTCCTTCCAATGAGTATTCAGGGTTGATTTCCTTAAGAATTGACTGGTTTGATTTCCTTACAGTCCAAGGGCCTCTCAAGAGTCTTCTCCAGCACCACAATTTGAAAGCATCAATAGAGGGGTGGGTACGTACTTGCCCAAATAAAGACAGTGATGACCACAATCAAATTCCACACCCCAGGCTCACTGGCCTGGGGCCTGTTTAGGGACTGTGACTTACAAGGACATGATCGCAGCTTGAGTGAAGCCTGGGCTCCAGCTGCAGAGCCAGGCGTGCTGCTGGCAGCCCCTCCTCGCCCACTAGGAAGTCGGCGGAATGCAGACAAACAAAAGAAAACGTCCTAGGGTGCGGTTACAGCCCTGCTAATCGATCACAGGCTCAAGACAGCAAAGTCAATACTCGCCAAGTGTAAAGACACAAAATTGGTGGAGATGGGTATTTTACAGACAATACCAAACAAAAGAATTTTTTTAAGGTGCTTAATCTTTTTTCAATTTAGGAAAGCTTTCTCAAATAGATCCATGTATACTATAAAATTATATTTCACTAAATCTCCTATCTGAGATATAGAAAATGTTGGCTGCCCCCTAACAACAGATATCTTCTTTTTTAGTATCTGTGTGTGTGAGAGAGAGAGAAGAGAGATGAGACTATATCAATCAATATTTATTTAGTACCTATTACACACAAAGCGTGTACTAAACGTAGCAGGTGGAAATTACTGCAAAAAACTAGAGGAGCAGATGAGACTTTCAAAGTAATTGAGTAGCTGGTTCTGTGACTCCTCATTGGGCTTGTTTGGGGATGATTAACAGGATGTGATCCACACAGTCAAAGGCTTTGGCATAGTCAATAAAGCAGAAATAGATGTTTTTCTGGAACTCNTGAAAACCTGTGGCTTTGGTGGAGAAAAGTAGTAAATTTGGTTGAGAATGAGAAGGGAAAATTTGCAGCTGAGGTCTGAGGTTGAAGTCCTGGTTAGGGTAAGTGCTTGAATAGTCAGAAAATTAAAAGAAAGAGCATATAAATTAGAGAGCCATGGAAGGTCTGTAATAAACTCACCATACACCCCTAGTTAAACAGAAAGTGACGCATTACTGGGGGATACTTGAGGAAGCCTGGCATAAAACAAAACCAAGGGATACTTGGGAACTTGCTCTAACTTTGAATGTATTCCCAAATCCACATACAGACCAGTCAGCACAGGGGTGGAAGCCTTTCAAGCTGAAGGTATTTACCACCTGTGCCCAAGTCATTAGCTAACAAGTAGCTATGCAGACACAGGGAAGACACTTAGAGAAAAAAACATAAGAAATTAAAAATAAGAATGAGAAAACTCAGCAGAAACATCAGCAGTTGTTTACCACAAGTGACTCTAGAGTGACTCCACAGTTAAAATCCAGGCAAGTTATTAAAAACTAAACAACCATCAATCAATAAATAATTTTTTAGAACTCAGAATTATTATAATCTTCGAAAATGTCTTTCCTGGTGTCTCTGTCCATAAAGAATCCACCTGCAATGCGAGAGATTGCCTGCAATGCAAGAGACCTCTGTTTGATCCCTGGGTTGGGAAGATCCCCTAGAGAAGAAAATAGCAACCCACTCCAGCATTCTTGCCTGGGAAATCCCATGGACAGAGGAGCCCCGGTGGGCTACAGTCCATGGGGTACCAAGAGTTGGACACAACTTAGTGACTAAGCCACCAACCACTAAAATGTGGTTTCCAACTAAAAATACATTAAGAAATAATTACCAAAAACTTCCCAAATCTGATGAGAACATTACACTTTTCAGAGAATTTCAACCAAGAGTAAAATAAATACAAAGAGATACACCTACATAAAACTTAGTCAAACTACTAAGTTAAACCAAAGACCAAACAAAAACTGGAAAATCTTTAAAGCAGAGAAAAAAAAAGGACTTCTCATCATGTACAGAAGAGTAATAATACAATTAAAGGCTGATTCTTCATTAGAAACAATGGAAATCAGAAAGCAGTGAAAGACCTGTTGTTCAAAGCACAGACAGATAGAAATTACTAGAGTAGATCCTGCAAAGTACTAGATCCTGCAAGTACTAGATCCTGCAAAACCATTCTTCATAAATAAAGACGAAATAAGCACATTCCAAGATAAATGAAAACTGAGAGGAACTATTTGTCACAGACTTGCCCAATAAGATATACTAAAGAAGATTCTTCAGGCTGAAAGGAAATGGTACTAAACACTAACTCAGATCTGTAAGTGGGAATGAAGAATATGGGAAATGGTAAATATATGGGTAAGCATAAAAGACAATTCAAATGGATAAACAAAATGTGGTATGCACATTATAACAGAACATTTTTCAGAATTAAAAAAGAAGAAAATTCTGACACATGCTAAAAAGTAGGTGAACCCTGAAGACATTATTATACTAAGTGAAACAAGTCAGGCACAAAAGGACAAATATAGTATGATTCCACTTACATGAGATACCTAGAGGAGTCAAATTCACAGAGACAAAATAAAATAATGGTTGCTAGGGGCTTAGGGAAATAGGGAATGGGAAGTTATTATTTAATGGGTACAGAGTTTCAGTTTGAAAAAATAAAAAAAATTCTGAAAATGGATGGTTGGTGATGGTGGCAACACAATGTGAATGTATGTAATGTGACTGAACTATATATTTATAAATAGTTAAAACGGTAAATTTTACGTTATTTATGTTTTATCCATTAAAAATTTCTAAAACACAGTATTTGATTGCTTTTCTTCTCTTTTAAAACTTNGAGTTCAAAGAACAAGATAACTGATGTGACTAGAATGGAGTGAACCCGGGAAGACAGAAGGAGGTGAAGAAAGGGAAGAACAGGACCAGATCATGGGAGAACAGGCTATTCTACAACTTTTTCATCTGAATGAGAGGGAAAACCTGCAAAAATCTGAGAAGTGAAAGATCATCAGCTTGGTTGAAGTAAATGTCTTAGAAAAGACTCTGAACCAAGTGGTCCATCAGTTCTAAGAGACTAAGTATCTACATGAGGCCAAATGAACTGGATGTGCTTTGATCTCGGTAGTCAAGCAAATGACACACAGAATATATATTATGACCTCAAAGTAGATTTTTCAAGGATCTAATAGCATCCAGGTTGATTGTAGAAATCATTTGAAGTATCTGGAAAACTGTCAAATGTCCTTTAGATGCTGTGTTTCTACAGCATTGAACTGTACAGGTCAAGTATAACAACCACAAAGTGTGAATCTGAAATCTGAAGTAATTGGAAGTCAGTATTTGTGCCATCCACAGATCACCGAAAGTGCTAACCCAAATCTGATGAAACCAGAGATAAGAAGGAGCCTAGAAATAACAGGCAACACTCAGTGACAACCACTCCCAAACCAGAGATTGTATATACATATCTCAAATCTACAACAGACTCAAGCCCTCTGAAAGAAGGATTCATTCCCCACAGCCAACATCTGCTGAATCGGCTTTATTTTACTTTTAATGTAATGTGTCAGCATTTCCTACTCTCTGGACCTAAAACCAATGCTATCAATCATCTTTGAGGCTGGCTCTGTCATAAATACACCCAATGAACTGAGTTAATATTTTCCAAGAACCTGCAGTTACATGTCCCTTTACTCTTTACTCTCTGTTGCAGAAATCTGTTCCAGTGTTTGGTCACCCCACCCAAGAGATGAGCTACAGAGTAAATGCTCAGTCAAGGATTAATGTATTTGACATATTCATAGCACCTCGTATGTTGCAATATCAAGTGAAACTTCTATAAAAGTTTTTATTTTAGGGAGCAGGTTCCCACTAGCAACCTATCTTGTACGTTATTTGTTGGTTTAGTATTTCATTATAAGTTCTATACAGTTAAATATTAACACCAATGTCCTAATTTTGTAGTGAGAGAAAATCAATTAAAATCTTCTCACTTGACAAAAATGTGTTACCTGAGATGAGGGCTTCATTTTTACTATGGCGTTAGGTGATTTCTCATTATACTTTCTTAGTTGTGTGTCTTCTAAACTTACCACAAGTATGTATTAAATTATTTCCTTTTGTAATTAGAAAATATAAATAGTTTATTTTTTTTTAAGTAAAGCCATTTTAAAAAAAAAAGAAGTTCTTACTTTAATTAGAATGTTGTGTTGTTATTTCTTGATAGTGGTCCCTAACCAGTAACAAAGTGATTTATGAACCTATATTTTAAAAAACTGAATCTTTAATTATCTTCACAGATGAGGAAACTGAAGTCTAAAGAGGGTAAGTGGCTTTTCCTCCTAAGTCTCAAAGCAAGTGAGTTGCAAAGCCACGACTATAGCTCATATCCCATGACCCTTAACTCAGTGTTCCTTCCACTTCATGCTGCTTTCACTTAAGCTAAGTTAGTTAAGCTTCTATGGCTGCAAGCAACAGAAACTGTCTTGGCAAACATAAACACAAAGGGAAGGATTAATTAAAAGGATATGGGGGAACCACAAACTGGAAGAAAGAGATGATAAAACAGTCTTGAAGTGAATGAAACCAAGTGACTCCAGAAGATCTTTGCAGTTGAAACTGCTGTCAACTGTGCCCAGATTGTACCACTGGCATATAACAGCTCCAACAATCTCTTCCAACCTGGCATAATTCTACTCAAGACTTAAAGCTGCATGAAACTCTGATACTATCATAGGCCTACAGCTACTAGGTAGTTCCTGAATGATAAGGAAAAAGGATTCAATAGAAGGATCCTCCAGAAATCACCTCAGAGTCCATAATGGCATAGCAAATATCTGCATTTAGCACCAGTTCAAAACACAATGGAGTGAATTAATTTCCTTAAATACAATCAGTGTGTAAGTGGGAAGATGTATTGGTGCTGAGTGGCCAATAATTGATAAATGTCACTGCAAGATGAAATAATATGTGAGATTTTGTACAACTTGAAAAGGAAACTTAATTTTAGAAAGCAGACATCACCTATAAAATTAGGTAGTTGAGCACAGTATTTTTCTAAGTTGATAAAATTCTTTATCAATTCAAGAAGTGACATGAATAGTTATGATTTATTGGATGATACTGTTGATTTAGAAACATGCTGAGAACACAATTCAATTTCCATAGATCACGGGCAGGAAAGGGAAAAAGTACTGATAAATTTATAGCAACCATTAACTGAATGCCATAAATTTAAATTATAAATTTATAAATAATATTTCAATTACTGGAGAGAATGAAGTCATTCTTAACACTACAAGAGAGTAACTGTTTCAAAGGTTAACTAATGAAATTAAAATAGATGGCAATCTAGAAGTGAATGTACGTGGAGCCATAATCGTGGCGTTGATCCGGAAGACAAGTGGATTTGCTCTCAGTAGCTAAGATATTTGTTTAACTGGTAAAAATAACATTAATAAAATATCACTGTAAGGGAATTCAGTAAATATGTATTTATATTTACATTATAGACACTAATACAATTTTAAATAAAGCCTAATCTTTGCCCTAAAAAATATACACTTTTGGTGAAGGCACACACACACACATATATACACACACAAAAACAGAAATGAATTTACCACTTTCAAGGGTACCTGAGAGTTCAACTTTCCAGCTACAGCCACCACTGACCCCTTGGGCAGTGATGTTCACAATCTCCACTGTAGCGTCTCCAAGGGTCCTGGGATTTTTGAGATGCTGATTAGCCCTCTTAGACCAGTTGACTGGGTATTGAGAAAAGTTTTGTGCAGATGGCTATCTTCTGTCAGATAATCATTAGGTGGTGTGCTGATTGCTGACTATGAGAGGGGGCAGCCTCTTCCTCATCTCTGGTTTTCCTTTGCTGTCAAGAGCAGCACAACTAACGTAACTCTGCTGGCTCTCCAGCCCGGTTTTGTAGGAAAGGTAAATATAGGCATTTCTGTACCTGATAAATTTGGGAAGAACATACTGGGCGTGTGCATATCATCTCCCTTTTTCCTCTCGAGAGCAAACCTGCTTACCAAGATGAGCAGTGGGCGCCTCCAATAACCTCCCGGGATACCCCTCATCTCCCAGAGCAAGAGCCTGCCCTTCCTCCAGCACTGCCAGCAAGGAGAGAAAGTATGTCTACCTCATCTGGGTTTCTATAACCCATATTCTACATCTTCAACCTAGGATTGGTCAATAATAAGGGTGATGCTGTGGATCTTTTTTGTCACTTCTTGGTTTTATTTCTGACACTGTTCAGACCTCAGGCATATCTCATCATCCCAGATCCCACCTGTCTGCTTCTCTCCAGGTTATATTCCCTCCATCTCCATCTTATGCTATGACAAACCTAGACAGCATATTAAAAAGCAAAGACATTACTTTGCCGACAAAGGGGTCATATAATCAATGCTATGGTTTTTCCAGTAGTCATGTATGGATGTGAGAGTTGGACTACAAAGAAAACCAAGCACTGAAGAATTGATGCTTTTTTGAACTGTGGTATTGGAGAAGACTCTTGAGAGTCCCTTGGACTGCAAGGAGATCCAACCAGTCAATCCTAAAAGAAATCAGTCCTGAATATTCATTGGAAGGACTGATGCTGAAGCTGAAGCTCCAGTACTTTGGCCACCTGATGAGAAGAACCGACTCATTAGAAAAGACCTTGATGCTGGCAAAGAATGAAGTCAGGAGAAGGGGACGACAGGATGAGATGGTTGGATGGCACCACTGACTCACTGGACATGAGTTTGAGTAAACTCTGGGAGTTGGTGATGGACAGGGAGGCCTGGCGTGCTGATGGGGTCACAAAGAGTTGGACACGACTGAGCGACTGATCTCCATCCTGTCCCCCATACTAGGGGACCCAGCACCGATGAGGAGGATAGTGCAAGTGATGTACAGTCTGCACTGGCATGAGACTGGGCCTTCTCACACAGCTCCCTGGTGCTGGTGCCAAATAGTGCTCATTCTAGAGGATGGTCAGATGTGGGCAAGCCCTCACTGGAGACAGACTCCAGGCTTGTCTGGAACCCTCCAGACCTGGCATATCATCTTGGATCCCATCAGTCTCTACTCCCACTAGGCTCTGTCCTCTGTATCTCATCCCATATTCCAGCAAGGGAATCCTAGCTACAAGTTAGTTCTTCTCTAGCTCTTCGCATGTTTATCTATTACGTCTCCATGGGTCCTCCTATCTCTGTGATGCCCAGGCTTTGAAACTCAAAGGTCAACCATCACTTCTTTTTTTGTCTCTGCTTCTCCTCTACCACCCCTTCCCTGAGGCCATGAACAAAAGATACTTAAGCTGGCTGAGTAGGGTAAAGGCCAAGGGGTAAGAACAGAGATGGGAAACAGAAAGCTTATTCAAAAGTATTATTCCAGGGGCTTCCCTGCTGGCTCCCTTGCCAATGCAAGAGACTCAGGTTCAACCCCCTGATCTGGGAAGATCCCACGTGCCACAGAGCAACTAACTCTGGGCACCACAACTACCGAGCCTGTGCTCTCGGGCCGGGGAGTCAGGGCTACCAAGCCCATGTGCTGACCAAAGCCCTGGGGTCCGTGCCCTGCAGCCAGAGAAGGCCCTGCCAGAGAAACGCGGGCACCTCAACGAGACAGCAGCCAACACAGCAACGAAGACTCAGCACAGTCAAAAATAAATACAGTTACTAAAACATGTACATATCATTCCACTCCCCAGGTGACTAAGCAATTACAACGTGATGACAACAATGGGAGGAGGCGGCACAGACGACTCAGTTCAGTTCAGCCACTCAGTCGTGTCCGACTCTTTGCCACCCCATGAATCGCAGCACGCCAGGCCTCCCTGTTCATTACCGTCTCTCGGAGTTCACTCAGACTCATGTCCGTTGAGTCCGTGATGCCATCCAGCCATCTCATCCTCAATTGTCCCCTTATCCTCCTGCCCCCAATCCCTCCCAGCATCAGAGTATTTTCCAGTGAGTCAACTCTTCGCATGAGGTGACCAAAGTACTGGAATTTCAGCTTCAGCATCAATCCTTCCAAAGAAATCCCAGGGCTGATCTCCTTCAGAATGGACTGGTTGGATAGAGTCTTCTCCAACACCACAGTTCAAAAGCATCAATTCTTCAGCGCTAAGCTTTCTTCACAGTCTAACNGGACTGCAAGGAGATCCAACCAGTCCATCCTAAAGGAAATCAGTCCTGGGTATTCATTGGAAGGACTGATTGTTGGAGCTGAAACTCCAATACTAATATGTTTGTCACTGTTCTTTTTAAATCAGAAGAAACATAAAGCTTCTCAGTGTTTGATGCAAGTTTTCATTTGAAATATTGGTTCAAATGAAGGAAAACCTTTCCTGGATGATCCTTCTTTATACTTGACCGTTGTTGAAAGTGAAACAGTGAGCAAACATCTCAGTTTTGTGTTCCTCATTTAGGTTAATTAAACATCGTTAGGTATCTGGAAAAGACTTTTCTGAGATTTTTGTAAACTATAATTGGATTTTGTTATTAAGTCTTCATTTATTTCTTTGGACTTCCTCCAATTTCTTAGTCTCTGATATCAGACAAGTTTTTGAAATCATTAATTTTCTGAAACATTTAAAACTTAGGAGTATTAAATACAGTTAAAATATTTCTCCTCTATAACTCACATTAGAAATGACTTTATTTTCATTGACTCTCTTGAGTGGTGATTGTTTTTGAGCATTTTCACATTAGCTTGCTACCCTTTTTGTGTGTGGTTTCCATTGCATATTATCTCAGTTTTCATGTTTCTTTTTAGCTGAAATCTGATTATTTAGACTCAGTTCTATCTTCTTCATTGTGTTATTTTCCCATTTTTATTTGGATACATTTGCATCATCTCAAGGATAATGGCCTTCTATCTTTTTAATCACATGCTTTTGTTGTTGTTCAGCCACTCAGTCGTGTCCAACTCTTTGCAATCCCCAGGCACACCAGGCTTCCCTGTCCTTCACTGACTCCCGGAGTTTGCTCAAATTCACGTCCACTGAGTTGATGATACCATTCAACCATGTGCAAAGTGCAGTCACTCAGTTGTGACCAACTCTTTGCGACCCCATGGACGGTAGCCTACCAGCCTCCTCCGTCCACGGGATTTTCCAGGCAAGAGTACTGGAGTGGGTTGCCATTGCCTTCTCCAGGGGATCNACCATGTGCAAAGTGCAGTCACTCAGTTGTGACCAACTCTTTGCGACCCCATGGACGGTAGCCTACCAGCCTCCTCCGTCCACGGGATTTTCCAGGCAAGAGTACTGGAGTGGGTTGCCATTGCCTTCTCCAGGGGATCTTCCCAACCCAGGAATCGAACTTGAATCTCCTGCATTTCAAGCAGATGCTTTACCATCTGAGCCACCATGTGGATGGGGCCAAATACCAAATGGTTACTGAAAAAAAAAATGCTTAAAGAAGACTAAAACATATATTTAAATCAACCTTGACTTTTTCAGAGTATGAAGTGAATTATTTATATCTGTGTAAATAGTTTACCTCACTTCAACATATCTTAATAAATGTTAACAAATTACCCAAGAAAGATGAAATAATCCTGCTTGTGCTGCTGCTGCTGCTGCTAAGTCTAATAATCCTAGAACTCAGCGGGTAGAAAATCTGCCTGCAATGGAGGAGACTCAGGAGACGTGGGTTTGATCCCTGGGTCAGGAAAAACCCACTGGAGAAGAAAACAGCAACCCACTCCAGCATTTTGCCTGAAAAAAATCCCATGGACAGAGGAGCCTGGCGGGCTGCAGTCCATGGGGTTGCAAAGAATTGAACATGACCGACGACTAACACTTTCACTTTCACTTTGAGATCATAGCCACTTAAAAGGTGCTATCCTATGACAAGTTACCTCGCAGACACGGGAACACAGTAATGTAACTCACTGGAGGTGGGCACAGTGTGGGGGAATTGCTGTGCCACTTCCTGGGTTGTGTTTTATTTATGAAAAACACATGCTCAGCAGTTCCCAGTTCTGTCTCAGAAACACCATATCCACTGTGTCCTAAGATGGAGGGACACTAAGGCATCTTTACAAGGCATAGTGATGAGAAAGCATCACATCCCTCAAGTCATAATGGTTTCTGTGATTATGAAAATGACGCATAGAATTTCGCATACACTGTATTATCTATCTCTATACTTTCTCTCTCTTTATCTGCCTACCTGTCTTAAAAGCCAGTTGTGAGTTATAGAACTACCTAGCAGAAGGCCTTCCGGGGTGCTTGGAGTAGGTCATACTCCAGTGGCTGGAATGTAACTGGAGAGGATGCTTTAAAAGGCGGAGAGGATGCTTTAAGAGGCAGAGAAGGTGCAGGCCAGCGTGGTGAGCACCAAGCGGCACTCAGGCAGCGGAAGACAAGACGAAGCAAAGCTCCAGAGAGAAATGAAGTGCGAGAAGTCCTGTTGCCTCAGCTTGGATTTCTCAGGGCCCTGCCTTCCTTTTTTTCTGGCTGATTCTTTCTCTGTTAGCTCCTTTCACCAAACATCTGGTCTTGTCTTTCTTGTCTGTCATTTTCCCTTCTTGCTGTCTCTTGTCTCTATAAAACTATACTTCATTGGAAAGACGTGTAGTGGAGTAAACTGAGGTTAATTACCTCAAATTCTTATTGGTATTAGGCAAGGAAGAAGTACATGATACAAAGAAGGCTGACCCATGAGGTTTATCACTTTATTGTTTGATTCATTGTATTGATTGCTTTAAACAGCATACCTTATTATGGTTAGGATCAAATATTACAATTTCATATCACCATCTCTAGAGTCCACCAATATTAGTTTCATAACATAAGCAAGGTAAATACACATGAGATACTTCAATTAAGAACTGTTCACTAATTATAAAAATTGAACGGAATCATATAAACAATTATTAAGTGCTTAGTTTGTGCCAGAACACAATTCAGAATTTTATTTCAATTTGAATTGCTGGGCTTATGGCTATTATTTTATAAAATACACTTATGCTACTTTATCTAACCTTAAAACAGCTGTGTGAGGATGGAGTTGTCACCTCATTTTACAGATAAGGGAATGGAGGTTCAGCGGTCAAGTTCACAGAGCTGGCAAGAAGCAGAGCTGGAGTTTGAATCCAAGTTGGGGCTGCAAAAGTCTTGCCAATCCATGATACCGCTACTGTACACACTGAACAAGTAAATGTTAGACAATAAAAGCAAACTCAGAAAACAGCAGATAACAGAAAACACTGTCTAGGGTTTTACTTCTATTTGAATTGCTAGGGGTTACTGCAATTGTTTTGGAAAACAAATCTGATTTTAATGTGTGATACAATGGGAAAATAAATTTGATATACAGAATTTCAGTATAGAATTCATGCTGATACTCACCCATCCTAGTACTCCAAATAAAGGATTCTAGAGATGCATATATGAGAATTCTAAAGGTATTCATATAATGGCAGAAGAGGAGCTAACCAATACATACGACATATTTGTATTAACCTAAGGTCTAGTACAGGGGCTTCCCTGCTTCCTGGTTGGCGCTGGTGATAAAGAATCTACCTGCCAATGCAGGAGATGCAAGAGACGCAAGTATGATCTGTGGGCCGAGAAGGTCCCCTGGAGTAGGAAATGGCAACCCGCTCCAGTATTCTCGCTTCAGAAAGGGGTCACAAAGAGCTGGACACGAATGATCACAAATGCATGAAAGCCTAGTATGGACTTTTAAAATATTCTTCAGGAAAATGAATTAAGCAATTCAGAATGACCCAGAAAAAGTTTTCAACTAAAAATGGATAAAATTAGGTCAAAAAGTTAAGTACACATACACACAAAATATTGAAACTATTAGCCTAGACATTATACTAGTTTTCATTTTTAAAAATATAATATTTTAAATAGGCAAAGAAACTAGGTACGTGATTGTGGACTTTTAAAACATATTAGCAAAACCAAATTTCTATTTATGGATCACATTCAGCACATTTTGGTTTCTAATGATAAAATTAAAATTGTTACTTCAAAATGTCTAAGCATTTCCAATGTAAAATGTGCATAAAGTATCTTAAGTATATACTAATAGAATTCATTTCAGCCTGTCTGTAAAGCAGTATACACAGCAGTCCTGTTTTCCTAATTCCTTTCCTGTTCATATTTAGTTATAATTATCACATTGATGAGCTACTTCAGCCTGCTGAGTTGAATAGATTGAATTTTCAGGTATAATTTAGCATTACACAGCCCAAGGGTATTTCAGGAATCCAACTCCAACCTTCATTTTGTGAGTATTTGTGTCTGCTAAGGGCTCGGATAGTCTTTGACCTCGCATGTGTGTTCAAAGACAACTATTTCAATAAACTCTGCATTTGCCATTACCAGCACAGCAGTATGTGAAGAGTAAATATATAAATGAAATTCCCTTTTCTCTTACTGTCATAAAAACCATCTTTAGATGTTTACTTAAATGGGTTTAGATAAAGAAACAGGAGCTATAGATGGAAAAAAAGAGTCTCCACTTTTGTTTCCCAAACTGTCTCCTTTAGCTCCGTGAACGCTGAATTGCATGTTGTCTTTAAATTACACCTCAAAAGCTTCAGAAAGCCCACCTGAATTGTGCAATACAAGTCATTAAGAGGCTCACAGAATATGAAGACAAATACGGAGTGTGAAAGGTGATTATTCAATTTAAAAAAGCTTTGGTTCCCAACTTCTAAGACCAACTAGGGAAATGATTGTAAGGAAATAGTATAACGGAGAAGGAAGGGGGATTTCAGTTTGTAACTACCTGGATTTGTTGTTATCGTTCAGTCTCTAAGTCATGTCCGACTCTGCGACCCCACGGACTGCAGTACGCCAGACTTCTTCTCTATATCCCAGAGTNCAACAGCCTTTCCCACCCTACACTTAAATAGTATTTATAGTTTCATGTTATGTTGGGAAAAAAAAAAAAAAGACTCAAGGCTTCGGTTCAGGTGTATTATGTAATTATTTAAAAACTCTTGCCTTCTAACAATGTTCCTGACTGACAATGCTTAATTGTTCCCTTATAATTTCCCTTTCAAAATAAAAAACCAGAAACACCTGTTGGGGCTAAATGTATTCAAATTTGCCCTTTTAGTCCAAGTCGTGGGCAAGTTGAAAGGACTCAAAGTTGGGTTTACGCGTTTGCTGGCTATGAGCTGGCACAGCTTTCCTCCAGACGGGGTTTATCTGGAGCAACTGCAGCACATGGAATTACTCTGGAATGCAGAGGCAATGGAATATTCTCAGCAAAATTCTCCTAAGGGTCACAGACCACCCCTAAGATGGCAGATGGCATCATGAAAAGAATTCCACTAGCAGTATGGGGCTGGGGTCGGGGTGACGGATGCAGAGTTTGAGATCCTTCTTTCCCAAGAAGGTCTAGGGCTCGCTTAAGGATTTGCGGGGGTGAGGGAGAGGGGAGATGGGAGGGTTAAGTGTTTCGACAAAGTCGTATAGTTCCTAGACTACCACACTCCTCAAGCTGGGGTGAAGGGCCGTGGCCCGTCTTCTTTGGAACCCAGAAGGAGACCTGTCACCAGTAGCTGAAAACAGTCCCTCCCAGACACCAGCAGACACAACCATGCCATCTCCATACTACTAGAATAAGAAATTCAGAAAAGCAAACTTCTCAGACATTCAGTGTTTGTTCTTTCTCTATTAAATAAATGATGACCCATAGTCTTCACTAAGAAACAAACAAACAAACAAAAAATTGACCCCTCTCTCAAGCCCCCTTCTCTCCTAGAGACTCCTTCATCTTGGTGAATTTGATGAAGGTAATTAATCCAAGAAATTCCACCCGGAGAATATGTGGGAGAGGACGAGGAAAAGGAGAGAGGAAGAAAGGTCATCCATGGGGGCTTCAGGCCTGGAAAAGAGAGCATCTGTCTCTGTTCCCTCTTTCTGCACTTCAGTGCTTCTGACAGCAATGCTTGGTAAACATGCCCAGACTGGCCCAAATCTGCACAGTACTCAGGGTGCTCTGTAAGATCTACAAATGGGGGACCATGAACAGGGCTTCTCACATCAGCAAGGGAAGAAGAGCTATTTGAGAAACTGCTGAACAATCAACCATCCAATCTGAAAGAAAACGTAGTTCTAAATCACAAAATACAGAGTCCTACAATATACCATATGTACCTCTCAGAGGAAAGTCTTAAATGTGGGGAGAAAGTACTAAAGAAACTATCAATCAAGTGGTGCCAACCTGCCTGAGTTTGAAGACCGACTCCAACAATGCTCATTTGCTGGTGACTTACAGCGCCCTCTGCCTCGATTCCCCCATTTGAAAACAGGTGGGTCACCAGAAGAATAAATCAATGAATACCTGAAAGCAGGTATGGCAGTACCTGCTAGTGGTTAAGTGTCATGTAGGAGCTAGTGATTACTTTTTTATAATATTAGCAGCAAGACAGAGCCCCCCTGGGAAAGGAGTCAGAACCATAAAGAAACAGATGTGCAGATTGGACAGCACATGGATGAAAAGTTCCTGTAGGTTGAAGCATATTATATGATAAGTGAAAGATGAATAACAGACCCACGGAAACTACTGCAATATCCACGGCACAGAAGGAACTGCTGGCCCCAATAATCCAACAGCTTTTGCAAATCAATCAGAAAAAAAGACCAACCCACCAAAATAGATGAAAGAATGAATGAAAACAGGGCAAAGACTATGAACAGAAAAGTCACTAAAGAAATTCAGATGGACAATAAATGCATGAAAACATCTTCACCCTAACAATTAAAGAGACGCACACTGGGGCAAATTCACAAATGGGATGAAAACAGAAAAATAAGACTGTGTTGGTCACCATGTGGGAGTTTGAACATCATCTATTATATGGAGGGGATAAAATGTTCTTAATAAAACTTGAAATGTTTAATAGTTAAAATACTTAAAACTTAATGTTTAAAATGTTCTTAATAATATTCTGATAGGGTCTTCTTTCTGAAGGGCCATTAGGGAGGACTCTATCTATGGGCACAGCACCCTAAAACCAGTGGGCCTTCTTCTCGGAACAGCTCAAGTATGGAGAGACTTCCCTACCATAAGCTTAAAACTGCAGGTATCATAAATGCACATCAGCAAGGGCCTGGTCAGTGAGTGGAAAACTACACAGCCACTAAAAAGAGTGAACGAGATCGATATGCTATGACCTGAAATGATTTTCAGGGTGATAGGTTACATGAAAAAAGCAAACCAAAAGCACAGTGTGTGTCTGGGAGATTTCATAAGGGAATAAAATGTATGTATACACTCATGCACACCTTGTATCACTATAAGCATAGGAAGAAAAAAAAAACCCAACAACCCCAAAAGAGATAATTAGATAACCTAATCTATATCTCAAGAGAAGAGTTGGAGAGTAGAAAAAGGACTTCCACTTTAAAGACTACTGAAAAGTACTTAAAGGTATGAGAAAGGGCTAAGGTGTGATATGGTATACACACTATGAGCAAGGGCTAAGGTGTGATACGGTATACACGCTATGAGGAAGGGCTAAGGTGTGATACGGTATACACGCTAAGAGGAAGGGCTAAGGTGTGATACGGTATACACGCTAAGAGCAAGGGCTAAGGTGTGATACGGTATACACGCTATGAGCAAGGGCTAAGGTGTGATACGGTATACACGTTATGAGGAAGGGCTAAGGTGTGATACTGTATACATGCTACATAATTCCAATTTTGTAAGACGCCTCATCCACCTTGTTAAAACAAAAAAAAAAGAAAGAAAAGTATGCTATCCTCTTTGACGGGATTAGGCAAATGATTTTGGAGCTTCCCTGGTGGCTCAGACAATAAAGTGTCTGCCTGCAACGCAGGTGACCTAGGTTCCATCCCTGGGTCAGGAAGATCCTCTGGAGAAGGAAATGGCAACCCACTCCAGTACTCTTGCCTGNAGCTTGAACATCAGGAAGTTCATGGTTCACATATTGCTGAAGCCTGGCTTGGAGAATTTTGAGAATTACTGTCTGTCTGGCCTGATCTAATTCCTTGAATCTATTCATTACCTCCACAGTATAATCCATAAGGAATTTGATTTAGGTCAAACCTGAATGGCCTAGTGGGAGCTTCCCAGATGCCACTAGTGGTAAAGAATCTGCATCCCAATGCAAGAGATAAGGATTCCATCCCTGGGTCAGGAAGATTCCCTGGAGGAGGAAATAGCTCCCCATTCCAGTATTCTATCTGGGACAATCCCCCGGACAGAGAAGCCTGGCGAGCGATAGTCCATGGGGTTGCAAAGAATCAGACATGACTGAGTGGTGAATGGCCTAGTGGTTTTCCCTACTTTCTTCAATTTAAGTCTGAGTTTTACAATAAGGAGCTCATGATCTGAGCCACAGTCAGATCAAGGTCTTGTTTTTGCTAACTGTATGGAACTTTTCCATCTTTGATTGCAAAGAATACAATCAATCTGATTTCAATATTGACCATCTATTGATATCCATGTGCAGAGTTGTCTCTTGGGTTGCTGGAAAAGGTTGCTATGACCATGTTCTCTTCACAAAACTATTAGGCTTTGCCCTGCTTCATTTTGTATTCCAAGGGCAAACTTGTCGTTATTCCAAGTATATCTTGAAATTCTACTCTTGCATTCCAANTGGGTTGCTGGAAAAGGTTGCTATGACCATGTTCTCTTCACAAAACTATTAGGCTTTGCCCTGCTTCATTTTGTATTCCAAGGGCAAACTTGTCGTTATTCCAAGTATATCTTGAAATTCTACTCTTGCATTCCAATCCCCTTTGATGAAAATGGCTTTTTTTTTTTTTTTTTGCTGTTAGTTCTAGAAGGTCTTGTAAGTCTTCAAATAACGAGTCAACCTCAGATTCTTTGGCATCAGAGGTTGGGTCTTAGACTTGAATTACTTTGATGCCGAATGGTTTGCTTTGGAAATAAACAGATCATTCTGTCGTTTTTGAGGTTACACCCACATACTACATTTCAGACCCTTTTGTTGACTATGAGGGCTACTCCATTTCTTCTAAGGGATTCTTGCCCACAGTAGTAGACATAATGGTCATCTGAATTATATTCACCTATTTCCATCCATTTTAGTTCACTGATTCCTAAAATGTTGATTTTCAGTCTTGCCATCTCCTGACTGACCTTGATTCATGGGCCTAACACTTGGGTTCCTATGCAATATTGTTCTTTATAGCATGGGATTTTACTTTCACCACTAGACACATCCACAAATGAGCATCATTTCTGCTTTGGCCCCACCACTTCATTCTTCCTGGAGGTATTAGTAATTGCCCTCTGCTCTTTTCCAGTAGCATACTGGACACCTGCCAACCTAGGCGTTTCATCTTCCAGTGTTATATTGTTTTACTTTTTCANGAGCAGGGGGTATAAACAAGGCGGGAGCTGATGGGAAAGGACAGGAGGATATGGTGAAGAACATGCAATGTCATCCCTAGTTAGAGCGTAAAGAGCAAGTGTTTTTTTTTTTTTTTTTTTTTTTTTACTGGAGTATAGTTGATTTATAATGTTGCGTTCGTGTCAGGTGTACAGCAAAGTCAGTGAGTTACACACATATCCACTCATTTTTAGATTACTTCATGCTTGATTTGAAAGCAATTGTGCTCAGCAGATGTGCGGTCCAGTTGCCTGGTGATTTGGACACTCTGCCTCACGATCCCTGCTTGGGAGGTAGGGTGAGAAGACTACTGTGGAGGACGGTGGTCCAGCCTCTCTGTAGTCAGCAAGACGGTGAAGTGGCCCAACTGTGTCTGGAACCCAGCCTGGCTGTCTTTGGCTTCTCAGTCGGGATGTGCTCAGCAGCCGCGAGGCCCTGGAGCACCCCCAGGAGTCAGACAGAGCTGGGCTCAACTCCCAGCGGGACCACCCACATGCTGTGTGACCCAAGAGGAGCTATTAAACTTCTCTTAACCTGTCCTTCCCTCTAACATGGAAATAAAGCCAGTACCTTGACTTTAGGTGGTTACAAGGGGTGAATAAAACAATCTCTGTGCAGGGCCTGGCATATGGGAAGCGCTCAAACATGCTGGCTCTTTTTTATGATCCGTTGTCATTTTCATGATTATCCCTGCCTGAGAGAGTCATAGAAAGAGAGGCAGGTCTCTTTCTCGAGAGCGGTGGGATGGCTGGGCTCCCCACTGTTGAATTCCCGTCTCCCTTTGGGCCTCCCTTGCAGTTCAGGGCAGCTATGAGCTGAGTTCAGGTCAGTGCGGAGAGGAGTAAGGTACAGCACTTCCAGGTCTGGCCCTTCCCAACCTCCCACCAGCGACCCTCCACCTTCTCTTCCCATCTTGTGCTGACTTGCTGGAGACAGGAGGAGCCTGGGTCCCTGCATGAGTGTGTGGAGCAGAGCTCTCTGGCTGCGTTCTGCTAAGCCCTGGAGAATCACTAAGCGCAGGAAGAACAGCCATATTGTGTTAAAGGTGCCCTTTGTAGCAGCGAGCCCGCTCTGTCTTTTACAGCCGTCAAATCCCCATAATCTTAGAACTGTAGGCGGCTTCCTACTTTGTGGAGGTTTTGTGAAATAAGAGGTGACAGCAAGTAGTCTCCCTCAGCTCAGACATTCAAAGGTGACTCCGTGCCATGCCATGCCGGGATGCTTCAGCCGTGCCCAACTCTTGGCAACCCTATGGACTGTCGCCTGCAAGGCTTCTCCATCCATGGGGATTCTCCAGGCAAGAATACTGGAGTGGGTTGCCATGCCCTCCTCCAGGGGATCTTNATCCAGCCCTGTGTTTCCCATGATGTATGCTGCATACAAGTTAAATAAGCAGGGTGACAATATACAGCCTTGACATATTCCTTTCCCTACTTGGAACCAGTCTGTTTTTCCAGGTCCAGTTCTAACTGTTGCTTCCTGACCTGCATACACTGTTACACTGGAAGATATCTAAGACATTCCAGTTTTAATTTCAGAGTCTTTACAGTTTTGTCAGGAATTTAAATTGATGCTTTCCACAATGTTAAAATCTATACCTTAAGAAATGACTGCCATATGTATTCAATCTATTATTTGGAGTTGTGTAGACAAAACTTGAATCATCAAGCATACTTAGATTATCCCCACACACACAAAAAAGAAATTAACAAAAGGCACCTTGCTGGAGGTGTGTGTTCTGAACCAGTGCCAGACAAGGAAGAAGAAGATGTAGAAGTAGTGCCAGAAAACTGACTGATATTAGACAATCTAGCAGAAGGGTTCTGACTTTTCAAGACTGTTTTTGAATTCTTTTATGACATGGATGCTTTGATGATATGGGCACTAAAACTAAAGCAAACAATGGAAGAGGAATTGGTACTGTATACAAATATTTTTTAGAGAAATGAAAAAAAAATAGTCAGAAATTATAATGTATTTCCATAGAGTTACACTGAATGTGTCTGCCTCACCTTCGACCTTTTCCACCAATTCTGCCTCTGCTATCCCTGAAACATCAATACCNACTGTATACAAATATTTTTTAGAGAAATGAAAAAAAAATAGTCAGAAATTATAATGTATTTCCATAGAGTTACACTGAATGTGTCTGCCTCACCTTCGACCTTTTCCACCAATTCTGCCTCTGCTATCCCTGAAACATCAATACCAACCCCTCTTTTTCCTCCTTCTCCTTAGTCTAGTCAACATGAAGACAATGGGGACAAAGACCATCATGATGATCCACTTCCATTTAACATATAGTAATCAATCATGAGGTCATGCATTTGTATGATACATTTGTGTATCTTTGTGTGAAGGTTTAATAACTGTATAGCAAAAAATGTGAAACATTTTTGTATCATTACCATCATTATCTAAGTTTTAATTGTGTATGAGCCTTGTATTGAAGATGATAGCCTATCCTACACAGGCATAAAGTAAGTGATATTGATATAAAATTGATATAAAGTTAATAATGTTAGCTTTCTTACTATTTTATAGCTTTGCTTTCAAACAATTACATTACTATAGCATGTAATACTCTATCATAATTGGAGAAACTACATGTCAGCCTATCATCACAAGTGCTTTTTTTAAGAAATGAAACGTTTCCAATACTGTATTATGCGTATTTCTAATACAATATACCATAAAGGTGTCCAATGATTTATGAGCATTTACGCCAGACTACCATAAAGCAAGCACATGGCCTTTTCTTTGTTATAAATACAGGAATTGCTATACTTGTAAATTAATAAGGATTTCTTTTTTCCCCCATTAACTTTTTTTTTCCGTTTGTTTTCTTTTTCCCCCTTTGTTTTTTAAAATCTTTATTGGAGTATGGTTGCTTTACAATGCTGTGTTAGTTTACTGTACAGCAAAGCAAATAAGCTATATGTATACATATATCCCTTATCACATTAAAAAATTAATTTCTTACTTTTAATTGGAGGATAATTACTTCACAATACTGTGGTGGTTTTACCCCATTTAACTTTTAATATTTGATGTGTAGTGTTAATAATGCACTTCCCTGGTGGTTCAGACGGTAAAGAACCTGCCTATAATGCAGGAGACCTGGGTTTGATCACTGGATTTGGAAGATCACGTGGAAGAGGGCAAGGCAACCCACTCCAGTATTCCTATCTCCATGGACACAGGAGCCTGGCAGGCCACAGTGCATGGGGTAGCAAAGAGTCAGACACAATTGAGTGATGTTAATAGTACATATAGCATATTATATATTAATAATACATATAGCAATATATAGTATTTTGTATAACATAAGACAACATTGATATATGTACTGATAGGCAACTTATTTTGTAAACAGATGTAAAATAATGGTATCAATAAATACAACCCAGTAATATAAATGCGTATCTCTTATGATTGTCTTAATAAAACTTTATCTAGATTACTTTATCTATATTACTAGATTACTGTGAAATCTGTATGCACAAGAAGCAACAGTTAGAACTGGACATGGAACAACAGACTGGTTCCAAATCGGAAAGGAGTATGTCAAGGCTGTATATTGTCACCCTGCTTATNAATTAATTTTCAATATTAAAAGTATTAATATTTATATATCCAACTATGCAGAATTATAGATTCAAATTCTATATTTGCTAAAAGTGCTTTCAAGCTCAAGATTCTGAGCCAGACTGACTTGGCTTATTTGAATACCAGTTCTGCCACTCACCAGCTTTGTGATCTTGGGCTAGTTGCTTTGTATATACGTATCAGTTTCTTCATCTGCAAAAGTTTCCTCATCTATCACAACTTCACATTATTATTTATAATTAATATAGTTATAAGAATTAAGTGAGTTAATAAATAAAAAATGTTTAGAACAGTGACCAGCCTAATAGGTATTACTGCTAAATATATTAATGTAGATGTTCAAAAGTCATATCAAATCCAACTTGGTGCAAAAAAAAGCGTGCTTCTCTTTCATTGTTTCTGGACAGATTACAACATACCATAAAGTTATAATCCTATAATCTACTATGTCTATCTCATTTGCTACTATATCCCTGACATCCCACTCAGTATCTGAGATGTACTAGTTGCTCCACAGTTATTTATTTATAAATTAGTATATTGGTTTTCTATTTTTGCTGCAAAAATTACCACAAATTTTCTGACTTAAGATAGCACAAATTTATTTTCGTCATTTGGGAAGTCAGAAATTGAAAATAAGGTGTTAGTAAGGCTATACTTTTTCTGAAGAATTCAGAGAATATTCTTTTTTTTTTTTTTTTTTCCCCAACTTCTAGAGGTTATCTATCTTCCTTGGCTCATGCCCCATTCTTCCAACTTAAAAATTCATCACTCTAATCACTTATTCTATCACCATATTTCCTTCTTGCTTTGACCCTCTTACCTCCCTCTTATAAAGATTCTTAGGTTGGTATTGGCCCACTCAGATAATTCCAATATTTTAAGATCCTTAATTTATTCATACCTGCCAAATCCATCTGTCAAATACGGTAACATACACACAAATTCTGGAGACTGGGATGTGGACATATTAGGAAAGTTGTTATTCTTTCTACTTCAGTCTTCCTTCTAGCTCCCAAAGAATTATGTCTATCCCACGTACAGCATGCATCTTATGAGGCCTCAGACAATTCTGTCAACCACTTAAAGCTCAAAACTTTATTTTATCTCATCGACTCAAAAGTCCAAAATCCAACTGGGAAATTTTCATCATGATTCAAGGCCTGGGAAGAACCCTACATGTTTCTTGGTTCTTCCCTCGAGGACCAGAGCTCTATCCTCTGGGTCCTTGGTTTTGTCCTCTGAGCCTGAAGCTCCACCCTCAGAGACGTTCTGATTCCTTCTTGAAGGTAGCAAACGTTTGCAATAGAGAAATTGTATCATACTGTCTCCTTTTCGAAAAGGAAAGTATTTCCAAAATACTGCAGAATTTGGGGAGCTCAGTGGCGTTTGTTTATTTTGTCCTTTCTCTGTCCCTTCAGTTCGAGCTGGCAGCATCTGTGCCTGTATAAGCCCCTTAAGAACCTTGTGGATCTCCCATGAAGGGTATGGGGTATGACTCCATCAGACAAGATCATCCACAGTTCTCATGTGGATAATCCTACCTCTATTTCTGGATTCTGCTGAGATAACTGACAGAATCCATGAGACACAGGCTAATTATCTCTTCAAAGAGCTCTCCGTGTGACTGAACACACAGACTATACTTATCCTCTCAAAGCACTAGGAAAAAATTGTACAGTCACACACTTTGCAATATCTTCAGAACAAGCATTCCTGACTGTGAACTTTATTATTTATTTTAGCACCTTTTGCAGTCTTAATAGACTGGGGATTTCCCACATCAACAAATCCTGGTTCCTTTTGGCTTAACAGTACTTTCTTGAACTTATCTCTTTCTTTTTGCATTTTATTACAAACAGCAAGAAGATATTAGGTCATACCTTCAATTTATTACTTGGAAATTTTCTCACCTAAATATCCAAGCTCATCATTTACTACATGGCTATATTATATGTTCATATAACAATTCATCTGCTTTCCACAAAACTGCAGAACACAGCTAAGCTTTATACCGTTATATGAAAAGGATCCTTTTCCCTCCTGTTTTCAACAACATATTCCTCTTTTCCTTTTGAATTCTCACCAGCATTCCTCAGTTCAGATTTAATGTCCTGTTTCTACCAATGTTCTGCTTAATGAGTTAAGTGTTCTCTACAGATGGTGATTGCAGTCATGAAATTAAAATACGCTTACTCCTTGGAAGGAAAGTTATGACGAACCTAGATAGCATATTCAAAAGCAGAGACATTACTTTGCCAACAAAGGTCCGTCTAGTCAAGGCTATGGTTTTTCCAGTGGTCATGTATGGATGTGAGAGTTGGACTGTGAAGAAAGCTGAGCACCGAAGAATTGATGCTTTTGAACTGTGGTGTTGGAGAAGACTCTTGAGAGTCCCTTGGACTGCAAGGAGATCCAACCAGTCGATTCTAAAGGAGATCAGTCCTGGGTGTTCACTGGAAGGACTCACGCTAAAGCTGAAACTCCAGTACTTTGGCCACCTCATGTGAAGAGTTGACTCACTGGAAAAGACTCTGATGCTGGGAGGGATTGGGGGCAGGAGGAGAAGGGGATGACAGAGGATGAGATGGCTGGATGGCATCACCGACTTGATGAACATGAGTTTGGGTGCACTCAGAGTTGGTGATGGACAGGGAGGCCTGGTGTGCTGCAGTTCATAAGGTCACAGAGTCAGACACGACTGAGCAACTAAACTGAACTGAAGACAATATAGATTTTCTCTATCATGCTACCCACTTCCTTTTGAGTCCTGTTCTAGCAACAACTTTAACATCCATATTCTTAACGACAATTTGTTTAATGCAATCTAGGATTTTTATCATGCTCAAAATTTCTTCCAGCCTCTAGTCATTACAATACCCAATTTGAAAGCCACTGCCAAGTGTTTAGATATTTGTTACAAACTACACCCCACTTCTAGGTAACAAAATCTTTTATTAGTTCCTTTTATTAGTTTTGCTGCTGTAGCAAATTGTCATAATAATAGTGGCTTAAAACAACCAAATTTTATCAAGTCTGGAGGTGGAAAATCTAAAACTGTAGGCAGAGTTGCATTCTATCTAGATGCTTCAGGGTAGAATCTGCAGAATCCATTTCCTTGCCATTTCCCGCTTCTAGAGGCTGCTGACATTTCTTGATCTACGGCCTTTTCCTCTGTCTTCAAAAGTGCAGATTATACTGTGGGTCTTATATGAGCACTTCTGATTATAAAGCCAATCCAGATAATAGAGGGTAATCTCTTCCCATTTCAAGATCTTTAATTTAACCACATTTTCAAAGTCTTATTTGCCATTTAAGTTAGTGTATTCACAGGTTCTGGGGACAAGGATGTGGATATTCTAAGAACACTATTCTGTCTTCCACATTGAGTGAGTGGTATGCCATACCTAAGCTACTTTTTTACTCATATTCTAAGGCTGCTTCTCTTATAACTAGTCATGTTATTACCAATTTACCAACATATCCCTTTCATGTAGATTCCTTTACCCCATTTATACTATTACCATCTTTTCCCACTCAAATCTTTCCACTAGTAATGGAGAAGTCTCTCAGCTCCAATCTTTCACTTGGCCAATCTAGCTATCACATTGCTACCGGAAATGTTTTTCCTTACCCCCTCCCATTTTGGTGCCTTAAGTGGCTCCCAAATAACTAGAGAATACCATCTAAAGTTCTTGGCATGACATTTATGATCTGCCATAATGAAGACTCACCAATTTTTCTTTCATATTTTTAGCTTCCCCCATCTTCCATAAAATAGGCAAAGTACATGGATTTAGGTTGTTTCATAAACGTAACTGTCGATTAGTAATATTTTCAGTATGTCTATTTTCTGAAAGGTTCTCCCTTCTACTTTAGTTAATTCAAAGAGAACATCTGTTTTGAAGCTTTCTCCAAATACCCTCATCTGGGTATTTGCTTTTCCTTCTTTTATGTCAACATAATTAATTATTTACAGTATTGATCACAATCTACTATAATAGACTATAGTGGGATTTGTTTTATAATTAAATGTAAATATTTCTGTCTGCTTCTTCCAAAAAGCCCAGACTCATATCTCTGTATACAATATTCATGTGAGCAAAATCTGTATTGAAAGATGATATGAACACAGCATCCATGAGGAGTTTGGTACATTTTGACTCAGCATTCATATCAAGAAATTCTCTCCATCCTGTGCTTTCCCAGCGACCCCTTCCCAAAGTTAACCACCATACCAAGGAATAATATCATGAATTATTTGTGCTTTAAAATTGCTTACAAATGGAATCATACCCTCTACCCACTCCAGTATTCTTGGGCTTCCCTTGTGGCTTAGCTGGTAAAGAATCCGCCCATAATGCGGGAGACCTGGGTTCGATCCCTGGGTCGGGAGGATCCTCTGGAGAAGGGAACAGCTCCCTACTCCAGTATTCTGGCCTAGAGAATTCCATGGACTGTATAGTCCATGGGGTCGCAAAGAATCGGACACGACTGAGGGACTTTCACTTTCACTCTATACGTTTGGCTTCTTGTGCCCAAAATTATGTCTGGGATATTTAAACATGTTGGTGGCTGCCGTATATTCTATCAATTGTCATTAGTATAGTAGTGGTTGACTGTATCAATTAAAACAACTTTTTATTTTGTCCGTTTTACTATCGATGGACTTTTAGGTACTTTCAGTTTGGGGTTTTTAGAATTAACAGTATTATGAATATATTTGAATGAGTCTTTTGGTAAACATGTATATTTTCTTAAGGGACATATATTTATATTTAGGAATAGAATTACTAATTCATAAGGTAATGCATAATCAGGTGTTAATAGATATGCCTAATAAGTTGCTTTAATTATTGTAGCTTTATAATGTTTTCCAAAGTGCTTTTACTAATTTACATTCTTACCAGATATGCATGGCAGTTCAAGATGTTCCAAATCCTTGCCAACATTTGTCAGTATATTTATTTTAATCATTTTGGTGGCTATGTACTGGAATATCACTATACTTTTAATTTGCATTTCCCTGGTGATTAAGTGAGGTTGAAAACCATTATATTTTGTTCATTTGCATATCTTCTTTTTTTAAATGCTATTTCAAGCTTTTATTCATTTCTCTGTTGAGTTTTCAGTGTTTTTTTCCTTGAATTTGATTTGTAGGAATTGTTTACAAATTCTGGATAACAGTCCTTTGTATATACATATATATATACAGAAAGGTAGAGTATTCAAAAGAAGTGATGGAGTGGAAAAACATAGTCTAAGCTTTCTCATGTTCATAGATGCAGAAATCTAAACCAGAGCAAAATATTAGCAAATCATATGTGGTGATCCATAGAAAAGATAGCATATCATGATCATACTGGGTTTGTTCTAGAAATACAAGTCTGATATAGCACTTAAAATCAATCAGATATTTCAGAATAAATGAGAAAAAAATCATGCAGCAGTAGAAAAAAATACATCAAATTTCTTCTGCACTGTGGCTTGCTTTTCACTTTCCAAAGAGACATTCTAATTTTAAATGAGATCTANCAGTCACCATCTGCAGTGATTTTGGAGCCCAAGAAAATAAAATCTGTCACTGTTTCCATTTTTTCCCCATAAACTTGCCATGAAGTGATGGGACTGAATGCCATGATCCTAGTTTTTTGAATGTTGAATTTTAAGCCAGCTTTTTCACTCTGCTTTTTCACCTTTATCAAGAGGCTCTTTAGTTCCTCTTCACTTTCTGCCATTAGGGTGCTATCATTGTATATCTGAGGTTGTTGATATTTCTCCCATTTATCTAAACTACATCAATTCATTTGGTTACTAAAAGCCTAACTTTTTAAAAATTCACATTTGAAAGTTTTAAATTGTTAATCTCAGGGGAACATCCAACTCTAAATGACTATTCATAACAGAGTGGATGATTGGAAATTCCCGAGTTCAGTGGGTCTTTCCTTCGTTAAACAAGATTATCCTCTCTCTTCAAGAAGTTCTATTTGATGATATTCCATCATTCTCAGTAAAATAAGAGAAATTTAAACAGGAATTAAAAGACATAGGAAAGCAAAGATTCATGGCTGAATGCTAAAAAGTTTATTTCAAATAACTGCTTTGTTTATACTGATTTAAGAAATATATATACACAGAGACTTGGAGGAAAAAAAACAAGGAGAACAGGAAACCAGGTCAGGAACAGAATAATGTAAGTTGAGCCATGGTCTGAAGTAGAAAACAGTTGAATCTGTATCCTATGCATGGAATCAACACATACAGGAACATATCCAAGAAGCAACCTATTCAACAGTATGATTCAGAGACACCTTTGAAATAAAAGGAGGTCATGTCTTTGAATGGTGTTGAGAAATAGCCACTTTAAATTGTTATAAATATCATTTCTAGCTACCCTGGGAAGTATACATTATTGAAATGATAAATATGATAAATATTTATTAGAAACAATGTTCCTGCAAACTAGATCATAAAGTCTAGAAGTGGTCAGGTGATCTGGGAGTGATCAGGCTTACCAAATATGTCAAGAAAAACTTTCTGTGTTCCTGTCTTCAATGCTTTCACCTGTGTAGGTGGAGAAGGAGCCCCAAAACTCTGGTTATCTTGGCAAGATCCCTTTACTTCTCAGTATATCCCCAAACTCACAACTTTGCTGTCACTATCTGCCTTGAGCCTTAATGGTTAAGCCCAGTTTAATGGGTTGAATTGTGTCCCCTAAAAGATATGTTAATAAACTTAATAACTCCCTGTTGCTCATAATGTGACCTTATTTGGAAATAGGGTGATTCCAGATGTAATTAGGTGAGATGTGGTCATATTTGAGCAGGGTGGCTCTTAATCGAATATAACCAGTATCCTTGTAAGAAGAGGAGAAAGAGATCCACCGTGGGAATACCACGTGATGATGGAGGCAGAGATTGAGTTGCTGTAACTGCAAGTTCAGGAATGCCAAAATTTGTCAGCACATCACCAAAAAAAAAATTGAAGAGGCAAATGAAGATTCTTCCATAGGCTTCAGATGAAGGATGGCTCTGCTAACACCTTGATTTTGAACTTCTAGCCTCCAGGAACTTGAGGCAATGAATTTGTTATTTTAAGCCAACCAGTCTGTGGTACTTTGTTAATGAAATCCTAGGCAAATAATGTACACAGTATATTCTGTTGAGGTCCTTTAATGGACCGGAACCTGGTGGTCCAGAGTTGACGATAAGAAAGTAAAGGAGAGAAAGAGGCTGATACTCCTTGGTTTACACAGAAAGCCAATAAAGCCCCTGGCATGGTGCTTGCTCTGTTCACGGAGGCCTCAGGCACCCTCTCGATGGGGTGAAGGTGCAGAGCACCTTCTTGAGAGGGTCTTAGAAGCCTGGGCAGGAAAGTGAACTCAGAAAGCCTCTGCGCTCCGAAGAAATAGCCTGAGAGAGAGAGAGAGAAAGAAAGAGAAAGACAGACGGGGGGACCAGAGCTCTGATGGAGCAAAGGTGTTTTAATCAACATGGTGTGGGCATATACACTGTCTTACAAGGTAGTTATTCTCAGCAAAGATAAAGATNGTCTTTAATATTCTTAGTCCTTTGTATTTCCATATTGAATTTTAGCATAAGATTGTCAATCTTTATTTTAAAAATTTTGGGGGTTTTGATTAAGTTTGCATTTAATCTAAGAATTAATTTGGTTAGAAATGATATCTTAATAGCAAGTATTCAAATCCATGAACAGGTCTTGAAAGTTTCAGTCCACATGTTCAATTAGGTTTGTTCTGAAATACTGGAATTTTTAAGAAAAATTTTAAATACTATATTTAAAATTGCATTTTCATATTTGCTGCCTTTGATCGTATAGAGAAAAAAATGTTGAATTTGTATATTGACCTTCTGGAATTGCTAAACTGATTGTAACAGTCTATATTGTTTTAATTTCTTATATATCAATCACATTATCTGTAAATAAAGATAGTTTTTATTTCTTTCTACAAAGGCTATGACCTCCAGTGTGATGCTAATATTAGTGGTGAGAGTGGGCATTCTTTTGTCACTCTTGATTTCAGGACAAAAAGTTTCAGTAATTACCAACAAGTATGAGTTAGCTCTTTTTACATGTATTTTTATTTTAAGAAACACCTAAGCACATTAAAGACATTTTCCTTTATTTTCAAGAGTTTCTTTAAACTCATGATTACATGTTGAATTTTGTCAAATTTTTTCTTCATCTACTGATGCATGTGATTTTTTCTCATTTATTCTGAAATATTTTTATTGATTTGTAAATGTTATATCAGACTTGCTTTCTACAACAAACTCAATGCAATCAATGCTATTGGTCATCAACATTATTGATCAGTGTTAAATGTTACCTTTCCTATGGATTACTGCATTTGACTTACTAACATTTTACTCTTGTGGAGATTTTTGCACTCACGCACATGAGGAAAGTCAGACTGGAGTTTCCCGCTCCACTGAGTGTAGCTTTGCTCCTTTTGCATGTACTTGCTTCCTGAGAGGATACCCTTTTCCTGCCTTTCTTTCAGGAGAGATGGAGCCATTCTCTTCTGTGGTTTTCGTAGCACCTAGAGCATTCTTCTGTGATAGGCCTGGCCATTGCCACGCCAGACTCAGGAGAAACAGAATGCCAGTGTTTTTCGCTAAGAGGCACACCACTGATCTTTCTTAAATCAAATGGGATGGTGATTCATCCCTTAGGAACACAATCAAATAATAATCTGGAGATTTTACTCTTCCTTTCTGATTTTTATTGTACCTTTTCTTTGGGCTTCCCTCCTAGCGCAGTCAGTAAAGAGTAGGCCTGCAGTGCAGGAGACCCGAGTTCAATTCCTGGGTCGGAAGATCCCCTGGTGGAGGAAAGGGCAACCCACTCCAGTATTCTTGCCTGGAGAATCCCGCGAGCCTGGGAGGCTGCGGTCTAGGGGGTCGCAAGATTCGAACATGAGTGAGCCACTAAGCCCACGGTACCTGTTCTCAATTTACTCTCACTCCAACTACATAGTGATGAAAATAAACTGCTCTTATGGAAACACGTGATTTAATTTTCCTCTGGCAAATAGACTCAGAAACCTAAAAAATAATCTGTACTTTCTACTAGCCAGAGACAGCTAGAATGGCCTGGATTCTATCTCAGGAGAGATATGTAGACAGAGATAACCCTCCTTGTAATGCGGAATGCCACACTTCACGTGTGACAGGAGCCGAAGTCCCTTTGGCTTTCCCCAGTAGTGGCTCATCACCAGCATATTTATCATTTCTAGATCGTTTACAAAATTATCCTGGCAAACAATACAACATGCACGGCAATAAAACTGAAGAAAGTAGTTTTAACTTTTAGGTTTAATAAATACCAGCCATGTGGAAATTCTCCAAACAGTGCTTTAACTTGCCTGTGAAAATGTTATAAGAGTAAAATGCTTACCGATGCTAGATTTCTTTTTCTTTTAACCTTAAAAATCACTTTTACAAGGACAAGAATTTTGGCAATCATACTAAAGTGGTTATTATTTTTTTCTTTTTTTGCCTGCACATTCACATTTCTCCAACTTAGTTTCATTGATAAACTTATAGAAATATATGAACTAGCATATGCTGTGTCCAAAAACTGGGTGATCACAGTCCAGCTCCTGAGACTTTGTCATCCACTTCTCTTCATTTTCCTGCCTTATTTAATATTTGGTCATAAAACTGAAAGATTGATGCTCTCCTTTATATTATTTGCATATGATTATGAAAGTAATTTTAAGCTGTAACTGTTCTTTGATATTTTACATTAGTAATTTCTGATTTACTTTATTTGCATATTATCAACGGACACATCTTTGACTGTATTTATACATTGTCATTTTGCCGCCTAACATCCTTGAATGATAAGACTCCAAAGCGTGTGTGCCTGCTCAGTCGTGTCTCTCTCAGAGTCGTGTCTCACTCCNTTTGCACACATACACACCTTCTCCAAGTTACTCAACCAAACTATAGTCTAGATACTGATGAAGGATTTTACACATGTAATTAAGGCCTATAATCAGTTGATTTGGGGTTTATCAAAAGGGAGATTATTCTGGAAGTGAGGAAAGGAGGCTCACCTAATTCAGTGAAAGCCCTTTAAAGAAGGAACAGGACTTCCCTGAAGATCAGACACATTAAGCAGGCCTGCATGCTCTTCTGTCCCCATACGCTTCCTGTGGACCTCAAGCTGCAGATGGAGCTCACGAGAGTCCTACCCATTTCTGGCCATCCCTTCCTGAATGCGTGCTCTTTCGACTTCAGTCTTGCCCAGCCAGCCCTCATAAGTGTGTAAGCCAATTCCACATAATAAGTAAAAAAATACATATTATACATATATGAGATTCATAATATGTTTTATATATATAAATATGCGTTATATATAAATATGTTTTATATATGTAAATATGTTATAAATATAATGTGTGTGTATATATATGTTCATGTGTATAAATAGGTAGGATAGATCTCTCCCTATTGGTTCTACTTCTTTTCTTTTTTATCTGACTCATGAGACACTATTTCCTGGAATTTGAAAAAAAGTGGGAGGGCAGTTTTGTCATCTCTTTCTTCTCACTTATAGTAGGTAGTAACCTCTAGGTCCAAATAGTTTCCCTTTGAAATCTCTCTCTTCTGTTATTCAAAACTAGGCTCTCTTTGTCTGATGCTGAGATGATTTTCCTTCTTCCTAAGGTTTTTCCCTCTCTCAAGTCATACTCTTTTTCAATAGTGTCCACCTAAAGACCTTCTTACATGTTACCATTTATTGNCACATAGTTGAAAGCTTTGGCATAGTTGATAAAGCAGAAGTAGATGTTTTCCTGGAACTATCTTGCTTTTTCGATGATCCAACGGATGTTGGCACTTTGATCTCTGGTTCCTCTGCCTTTTCTAAATCCAGGTTGAACATGTGGATGTTCACAGTTCACATACTGTTGAAGCCTGGCTTGGAGAATTTTGAGCATTACTTTGCTACTGTGTGATATGAGTGCAATTGTGTGGTAGTTTGAGGATTCTTTGGCATTGCCTTTCTTTGAAATTGGAATGAAAACTGACCTTTTCCAGTCCTGTGGCCACTACTGAGTTTTCCAGATTTGCTGGCATATTGAGTGTAGCACTTTCATAGCATCATCTTTTAGGATTTGAAATAGCTCAACTGGAATTCCATCACCTCCACTAGCTTTGTTCATAGGGATGCTTACTAAGGCCCACTTGACTTTGCATTCCAGGATATCTGGCTCTGGGTGAGTGTGAGTGATCACACCAATGCAGTTATCTGGGTCATGAAGATCTATTTTGTACAGTTCTTCTGTGTACTCTTGCCACCTCTTCTTAATATCTTCTGTTTCTGTTTGGTTCATACCATTTCTGTCCTTTATTGAGCCCATCTTTGCATGAAATTTTCCCTTGGTGTCTCTCATTTTCTTGAAAAGATCTCTTGTCTTTCCCACTGCATTGTTTTCCTCTATTTCTTTGCACTGGTCACTGAGGAAGGCTTTCTTATCTTTCCTTACTATTCTTTGGAACTCTGGATTCAAATGGGTATATCTTTCCTTTTCTCCTTTGCCTTTCATTTCTCTTCTTCCCTGATAGCTCAATTGATAAAGAATCTGCCTGTAATGCAGTAGACCTTGGTTTGCTTCTTGGGTCAGGAAGATCTGCTGGAGAAGGGATAGGCTACCCACTTGGGCTTCCCTTGTGGCTCAGATAAAGAATCTGCTTGCAATGTGGGAGACCTGGATTGTGAGGATTCCTTGGAGAAGGGGAAGACTACCCACTCCGGTATTCTGGTCTGGAGAATTCCATGAACTGTGTATTCCATGGAGTTGCAAAGAGTTAGACATGACTGAGTGACTTTCACTTCCATTCAGAATAATATTCAATCAATTACCTAGGCATATGGCCCATCCAAGGTGCCACATAAAATTAACTGTCACAAGATTCCATTTTTTCTCTCTGATTCATTATGGTTCCCTTTCTACCTAATTACATCTTTTCCCCACAAAATTAAAGGATTAGTTTTAAATTTTGGATTCACTAGCATTCACCTGAGGCTGTTGACAAGAAGTCTTATTCCAGGCCCACCACTTAGATTATGATGCCTTTTGTTGGGCAGCCAGGCACTTCTCATGCAAAAGTCAATTGTGGACTATCATTCTGAAAGGAGAGGTCTCAAGAGCAGTGCTTATGATCTTCCTATTCCTGCTGATTCCCTAAAACAAAAAGGCACTATATTTAAAGATTTTATTGCTAATCATTTCAAGATCACATGGAGTTAATGAAAAGATAAATGCTAGTAAGTGAGGTGGTCCAATCCATATCCTAAAGCTTTCCTGTTCATTTACCCTGGTCTATATTGATAGGCAGATGGGGTCAGGCCTCCATCCTTAGAAGGTTCTTTAGAGATGTCTAGTTCCTGCCTTCTGAATCCAGCATCCTTAGGCTGTTCAGATTGGAAACTAGAGCTACTCTAGTAGCTACTTAGACTTTGTTTGGAAAGAGAATCGGGCTGTCATCATGGCCAGAAGCCATTCTCATTTCCTTCACGAGTCAGTGTCTTAATTCTGTCCTGAGGTATGGGCTTGTGCATGAGCAAAGCCGTGGCATGGTGGCTTCTGAAGATCCCTGGCTTTCTGTGACTTCCCTCCCTACTCTTGGAAGTCAAAGATTCAAGCCCTGGGAAGCTCTGGTCTTCCTATAGCTGAGTTCTTTTGGTTAAGCTGGGCTTAGAAATGCGTCAGTTACCTGAACTGGTTGCTTTGTCTATTGCTAATACCCACCGTCCTTTTTCTACAGTCCATGTTGTCTAGGTAGGGAACATTGTCCTAGGAGCCTGTCTGCCTCATGTCAACACCCCTCTGTGTCTTTTTCCCTTTTTCAAGAACTTTTGCCTTTGGTAGGGCTCCGGGTAAATTCCCAT
>SJYV01029137.1:0-12830 GCA_006410875.1 Neotragus pygmaeus | reverse complement strand
GTGGGGGTGGTGGTGGTGATGGTGGGGGTGGTGATGGTGGTGGACAGATGAATGAGGGCGGCAAAGCCTGGACTCATACCCTGTTCTGCCTTCACAGCCCAGCTCTTCCTGGAATCGTGGCCCCTCCTCTCCTCCTCTGCGTCAATGGTTTTCAAAACTTTTAGTCTCAGGATTCTTTTCATTAAAAAAGAAATTATGGGGATCACAGGGATTAGTTTCTGTAGGTCACTCTATATCAATATTTACTCTGAGATTTAAAAAAATATTCATTTACTTATCCCTTTAAAAAGAAAAATGATAAGCCCATTATGTTGATAACACAAATAACACATTATGTATGAAAACCAGTTATCTATTCCAAAATATAAATAGTAAGTGGAAAAGCAATATTATTTTACATTTTTTTTTGAGTCTTTTTAACGTCTGGCTTAACAGAAGCCAGTTGGAGTCTCACACCTGCTTCTGTGTTCCTTCTATTGCAATCTCACACAACATAGCCTCCAGAAAGCTCCACTGTTAAGTTGTGAAAGAATAAAGTGAAAAATGAAAATAGCATCCTCGTATTTTGGGAAAGTGGTTTTCATGTCTTGGACCCTAAAACAGTCTCGGGACCCAACAGGGTACCAAGTTCACACTTTGAGAAGTGCTGCTCTAGGTCCTCCAAATCTAGTGGAACTTTCTCCGCTTCCATTGCCCCCACGTTCCTGCAGGGGTGCCAGAAATGTCTGGAACCCAGCTCACTTCAGTGCTCACACATGACCTGAGTGATGACCTTCCCACCTCCAGTCCTCGGTCCCCTGCACACAGTGTTGCTGGCCTTCTCCGAATTCTGCCTGCTGACCCCACCCAGCCCATAGGAAAGGGGCTGGTTGGCAGTGGCCAGTGAGTGGGAGCAGGGCCTGAGACCGCTGGCCAGGCCCAGCCCCGCAAGTCTGCAGGGCATCCCTGCTGGGCAGGTTTCCGAGTCTTGAAATGAAAGGTCAGCATGGCTGGCTCCACGCACAGCTTCCCGCAGGCAGATCTTTTGCTTCCGTGGCACCAGGGAGCAGCCCCAAGCCCTCCTCCAGACATCAGAAGGGAGGACGTGTGCAGTCCTTGTGGTCCTCCCAAAGTCGGGCTGGAGAATGCCAGCCCTCAGCCCCAGCGTGAGCTTGCCAGAACCCCACGTCGCGGAATGTCGGAACGCTCCAGGCTGGCGGGAGGTCACCAGCCCCAGAGGCAGCTCCCCGNGTGTGCAGTCCTTGTGGTCCTCCCAAAGTCGGGCTGGAGAATGCCAGCCCTCAGCCCCAGCGTGAGCTTGCCAGAACCCCACGTCGCGGAATGTCGGAACGCTCCAGGCTGGCGGGAGGTCACCAGCCCCAGAGGCAGCTCCCCGCCAGGACTCAGGGCTTCTGTGTCGGTAGGGGTGGGGGGAAAGCACTGGTTGCCCTCCCACCCTCTGTAACTGAGCACAAAGCCAGACTTCTCACTTGGGGCCGAGACAAGAAAGGACAAAGCCCGGATCAGCTCTAGTCCAAGGCTTTCAGGATCCTGAGGCTGGGTCCTCAAATGAAGACTCAGAACAAAAGCATTTACAACGGGAATGAAGTTCAGCAAACTTGGGCCTGGCTCAGGGAAGCAGAATGCAGGTCTTCAACGTGAAAGCAGATACAGGACGCCCGGGGTCCCTGCTGCAAGGGGTGAGTCACGTTCCCCAAAGATATGTCCCCCAAATCCACGCTGGGGCTGAGGGCTGACTTTCTCCAGCCCGACTTGGGAGGACTGCAAGGACTGTGCACGTCCTCCCTTCTGATGTCTGGAGGAGGGCTTGGGGCTGCTGCCTGGTGCCACAGAAGCAAAAGAAAAGTCCCACGGCAGGATCCGCCCGCAGGAAGCTGGGCGCGGAGCCAGCCACGCTGACCTTTCATTTCAAGACGTGGAAACCTGCCCAGGAGGGATGCCCTGCAGACTTGCGGAGCTGGGTCTGGCCAGCGGTCTCTGTGTGGTCTCATGTCCAAACCTGTGCCTTTGCAGATGTAATTGAGGACTTCATACAAAATCCTGGATTATCCTGCTGCTGCTGCTGCTGCTAAGTCNTGACCACTTGGACTGTAGTCTACCAGGCTCCTCTACCCATGGGATTTTCCAGGCAAGAGTACTAGAGTGGGGTGCCATTGCCTTCTCTGGAAACATTCGCTAACACCATATGAAAAAATAAATTCAAAAAGAATCAAAGACCTAACTGTAAGAGTGGCCACTATAAAACTCATCTAAAACTCTGGAAACAGCCAGAATACTTTCCGACCTAAATTACAACAATATCTATTTTGATCCACCTCATAGAGTAATGAAAATAAAAACAAAAAATAAACAAATGGTACCTTGTTATACTTTAAAAAGCTTTGCATCAGAAAGAAAACCATAAACAAAACAAAAAGGCAACCCATAAAATGGAAGAAAATATTTGCAGATGAAGCAACTGATGAGGGATTAATCTCTAAAATAAATAGCTCATGCAGCTCTATGTCAGAAATACGATCCTCCCCCAAAAAATGTGGGCAGAAAATCTAAATAGATATTTCTTCAAGGAGGTCAAGCAGATAGCCAAAAAGCATTTGAAGAGATGCTTAACATCACTAATTACCAGAGAAACCCAAATTAAAACTACAGTGAGGTTTCACCTCATACTATTCAAAATGGCCATCCTAAGAAAGTCTGTAAACAATAAAGGCTGGAGAGGGTGTGGAGAAAGGAGAACCCTCCTGCACTTTTGGTGGGAATGTAAATTGCTACAGCCACTATGGAGACCAGTATGAGACTCCTTAAAAAACTAAAAATTGAGCTACCATATTACCCAGCAATCCCACTCTTATCTATTTATCGGGAGAAAACCATGATTCAAAATGATACATGCATCCTCATTTTGCTCATTGCAGAACTATTTCCAACAGTTACGACCTGGAAGCACCTGAATGTCCATCATCAGAGGAACAGATAAAGAAGATATTGTACATGTATACAATGGNATGTGCTACCTGGGGTATAGAGGTGTGTGGTGTGTGTTATTAATACAAACTATGTATGTGTGTGGTGTATATTGTGTGTGGTTTGTCTGAGTGTGTGTATATTATGTGTGGTTTGTCTCAGTGTATGTATTTTATGTGTGGGGTGTCCTTGAGTGTGTGTGCGTGTGAGAGAGAGCATGTGTGTGAGGGACGTGTGCGCGGGTCGGCGGCAAGGGCTTGTGCAGGCAGGCCCGGTCGTCTTTGAAGTGGGCGCGGAGGTACCCTGGCAGCTGGCTCTGTGTCCCGACGCTCTTGCTGGAGAGCTAAAGCCCAGCGAGGGAAAAAAGAAAGCGCTGCGAACGCACCACGCCCTAAGTCCCTCGGGGAGGGTTTGAATCCCTTAGCCGGGATCCTCCCAAGCTTCGGCCTGCCCCGGCTGTACCTCTCCTGAACTTGATCTTGTCTGTGGGAGGCCAGGGCGCTGGAGGGGCGGCGGGCAGGAGGCCATCCGGCCGAGGCTCTGCCCCCTCACGAGGCCGGGCCTGGCCTCTGCTGTGATGTCTGTGAAGCTTCCATAACAAGGCGCTCCTCTGGGGCGAGAGCCTCACACAGCGCTGCCGTTGCTGTTGCTGTCAGTGAGAGCGTGAGTCTCCTCCTCACTTGGGAGGGCGCTTTGGCTTTCCTTGGCTTTGGAGGTTTCCTAAAAACACCCATCTCACCTAAAACCACCCATCTCTAAAGCTCAGAAGGAACTGGCAAACAACAGACTTGATGACTTCTGATTTTCTGTTTCTAGCACCAGTGGACAGGGCCTGAGGACAGGCACTCAGCTTCCTCATCTCTGCCAGCAGGAAAGGGAGGGAGCAGAAATTCCATGAGGCTTCCATTCAAACCAGACCCCGGGGCCAATGCTTTGCCTGCTGGTAGCCCAGAAGGGAATGGTTAAGGGCATGGACTTTGACTTCTGCCTGTCACTGCTGTGTGACCTTGGACAAATTCCTTCTCTGAGCCTCAGTGTTTTCAAATCTGTAAATTAGAGCTAATAGTAGTATCCCATTCATAGGATTATTTGAGGATTAAGTGATATAATGAATAATAAACTNGACTTTGACTTCTGCCTGTCACTGCTGTGTGACCTTGGACAAATTCCTTCTCTGAGCCTCAGTGTTTTCAAATCTGTAAATTAGAGCTAATAGTAGTATCCCATTCATAGGATTATTTGAGGATTAAGTGATATAATGAATAATAAACTCTAGCATGGTGCCTAGCACACAGTAAGCCATAAATATGCTTTATAAGATAATTCCTCCATTCCTCTGGGTAGGTATTATACCCATAAAGAAAGAGGCTCAGCCAGGTCACACAGCTAATAAGTGGTGGGTTTGCCATTCACACACAACCATACTGCTAGCACCCCGTGTGGCCACACTTGTTGCCTTCTACTGCGACTGCATGAAGCAGCCTGCCTTTGAGACCTCTTCCCGGGGGACTGCTGAGTGTCACAGACACTGTCATACAGTTGTCCTTTAGTCTTGAAAATATTTTAGCAAGAAGCTTGGGAAGAAAGAAGAAAGCACTATAGACTGACAACATGAGGCTACCTCCTTCAGTAGGAGCTAGAAAGTGTTTTTGTAGATTGGTAGACTCCTACATGATATTGTGGGGGTAAAGAATTCGTTTCTAAGGGAAACACACGTGAGAGCTGGACTCTGTGATCACATTCACCCAGAACAGAGTCCACTAGAGTCTCTCAGGCCTCCATGCCTTCCCACAGGCTGTTCCCTCTGAAGAAGGCCCTTCCTCCTCCCTCTGCCACTTCCTCTACTGCCTGACTCCCTGCGTCCTCACACTTTGAAGATACCTCTCTTGCAGTAGTTAGCGCCTGGATCTAACTAGTTGTTTGCGCCTGTTTCCCACCCCTGAATTGTGCATGCCTAGGGACAGGTGGCCTGTCCCACTCACCCATGTTCCACTCACCTGGCAAGGGCCCCTGATGAGAAAGCACACCAGCGCTCGCAGAGCGCCGTCCTTGGGTGAAACGCCACACATGCGGTGTCTGTGGCGCTGACATCACCCAGGTGCCATGCTCACACTTCAGGCACAGAGTGGAGTGAGGCGCAGGCTCAGGGCTGTGGGCACTGCATCACCAGGGCGTCCACAGAAGAGAAACCACTTCAAGTGTTCACAGCAAAGGGAACATAATGCAGACAAGCGGTTTTCACAGGTGTTGGAGGCTCTAAGAAGCCAAACAGAAGAAAAGGGAAACCAGAAATTAGCAACAGGTGGGAGCCGCTGATCATACCAGGAGACAGACAGGAGGTGACAGTTCCCAGAGCCCAGGAGCAGAGGCAACCTGCAAGAGAGGCTGTCCTGGAGTGGGTGCCACGAAGGGGACACAGACAGCAGGGCCTTCTGCCCTCCAGTCTCCGGCCAGCCCCTCCACTGGCCTCTCCCAGCTCCAAGGCAGCTGGTCCGGGAGCCTGGCGAGTGCCTCCTGCCAGGTCAGCCTCTTTGGTGCAGAGCAGAGTTTGGGGAGAGGGAGGAGGATGAGACCATGCAGGTATGCTGCACTCANAAAAAAAAAAGCAAAGTGCTAATCTTGTAGGTATGTGTCCCATACAGGCTGGCAAGCTGGACAGAGGGCATGGCGACTTGATCCTGCCACAGCTCACCCAGCTGACGGAAGCAACACGTCACAGGAGAGAGCTCCTACTGGAGGTTTCTTCTGGATTCCTTTACTCTTATAAATGAAATGTGTATAGCTCTTAACTTGTCCCACTTACAAGTCTCACAGGAAGCATTCTTCCCTAATAATAAAGAGAGCTGCTTCAGCTCAACAAAGTACAGAGAGAGAGAAGTGTATGTTTCGAACTTTGAATTTATACCCTCCAGAAGGGAAGCACTGATAAGGGTCATGATTCCACAATTTAGGAGTGCGATGCAGAAATTTTAGAGCAAATATAAGAATAACTTCAAAGAGTGATGTTAGAAAGGAAGGTGGCTTTTTCTGAACAGGTACAAAATTAAATTCTGGTAAAACAACCAGATTTCTGGCAAGAAAAGAATTCAGAAGCTCTAAAGAAAGTGTATAGTGATACTAGACTCTCAAATGGGCTCTTGATGGAAACATGTACATTACAGAAAGAGATCAAGACATGGAGTGAATTCGGGCGGGAGGGCTGAAAAATAAATGGTGCCTGAAGGTCTCAAGTCAGGAATAAGCAGAGTTCATGAGCCAAAGGTGGTCTTTGATATTCTCAGAATGAGAAAACCAAAGGTTCCCTAAATCCACATATTAGGTTAAAAGACTCAATAAAGTTGTTTGTTAAGAGTGAGAAACCTAAACCATTCAGTTTCCTCTTCTCTAGACCAAAACAATGAGTAACAGGCCTGAGAATTTATTGAGTGTGTGTATTCCTGGCATTGTAAGAAGAGCCTCATATGGAATAAGATCCCTTCTAGATCTGTACTTTCAATGCCATTTTATCTACTAGAACTAAAGAAACAATGATCCCCAAATTATTCATATCCAAGGACAAGGTGACATAATTTCATTTTTTATGAAAAGAATGACAGGTTTTTATGACTTTTGTTTAAATCTCTCGACAGCGTATAACTGCAGAAAAGCTGGCTATAAAATAATGTCAGGAGACCTAGAGTTTATACAATAAAAGAGATAATTATCCCACTGTGTTAGAAAGACTATACCCAACAAGGCTGTAGAAGAGGTCACTGTGCCTAGTTAGAATATCTTGATAAATTTATCTAGGAAGACAAAAGGCTTGAAAATTTTGTCATAAAAAGAATAGCTCTTCTGTAAAAGGCAGGACTTACAGAACATGGCAGTTGCTACAAAAGTTGGAAAGGGTGTAAAATAAAAGATATCTGGACTTATTTCATCTTCTCCCAACGTAGCAGAGCAATTAAAATTTCTTTCACTTTTTGTCTTTGTTAAGTACAAGTTATAATATGATAGCCTTCCTAATAGAATCATTGTAAGAATCAAATGGGAAAACATGCAGAGAATACTTAGCATATTAATTCACTCACTGTGAATGTTCAACAAGCACTGCCCTTAGTAACTAGGACGCACCCTTCATAGTGGCTAGAATCAGGAATCACGATCACCTTTGCATACCCGTATAGCTCCATTATCTGGCAGATAGCAGGTCCCCCTAACCACATGGTGAATATATAGATGTGGACTTTCTGGGCTCAGAAACAGAACTGGGAGTGTGACTTCCAGCGTCAAAGGCTTCAACTCAGTAAAGAAAGGGGAACCAGCCTAGTGGGGCAACGTGGCTCGTCACTCTCCCAGCACTCGCCCAGGACACGTTGGTGAAGACTGGAGTGGCTGCCGGCCCCCCGTGCTGCCTCCCCCAGCCCCTGGGGTTCTCGCTCACACACTGCACAGTGGTTCCCTCTGACCTCGCTGACCATTCCTCTGCTTCTTTACTGAACCTTCTCCACGGTTCACATTTCAATCCTAGAGGATTCGCTGCCTTCACACTCTGTTCACTCTATCTGGTGATATGTGTATCTAATTCTGTGGTTTCAACTATAATTTGTATGCTGATGACTTCAAATCCTTGAAATGATNCAAGTAACTATATTATCTTGTAATAACCTACAATGAAAAAATCTCAAAAAGATATATATATGAATTATATATATATATAAAATACTAACTTAACTATACTTCAATTTTTAAAATGGTTAAAAAAAAAAGAAAAAATATGAGAATCCAGCAATTTTTTAATGTCAGATATTAAAGGTATTTGAAGAAGAGTAAAACAATGTCTTTTTTGACTACTGTTCTCTTGTAAAATTTTTTTCATAAAAATATAATCTGTGTTAATATATTAACTTAAAGTTGGTTTTAAATGAGTTTCTAAATAAATGTTTTTAAATTTTAGCAGGTTTAATTGTCTAGAACTGTAAACACAGATATAAATCAAACAATAAAAACTTTCAGGGGTTTTCAATAATTTTAGGCCTTTGTAGGACCTTTAGTTTGACTGCTGTGCTAAGTCAAGACCACAGTAGATAAACCTTGAGCTACAAAGCTAGAAAGAGGGGTGGGGTCTGATCATGACAGGTCGTGCAGGCCACGAGATAATATACTGAGTCCAGAACAGGGACACAGAGGCTCCAAGCAGAGCTGGAGCCAAGCACACATGAGAAATGAACAGACTCTTCAGTCTGTTACAGAAAAAGAGACATGCATACAGACACATTATAGGAAAAGACAGACACACATGTCATAGGAAAAGAGACAACTGATTAGAAGTAATTAGCGAAAGGCAGGAAGCTGGGGTATTGGTGCCCACTATTTCACTATTAATACACACGAGGAAGGTGGTGCCTCACTGAGGGAGGGCAGTGTAGACAGATTGGCACTTCTCCCCTTTCCGTACTGTGTCCTCTTGCTTTTTTGCATGATTGGTGATTTTTATTATTGGAGGTCAGGCACTGTGATTTGGGTACTGGATTTTTGTATTCCCATATATCTCATTGAGTTTAGTTACTAACAAAACATTTGCTCCTTCAAGGTCTTGCTTTTAAGACTTTTAAAGCAAAATCAGATCTGTTTCCTAGGGATTTTTTTCCCACTACTGGAGCCTCTTGATTAAGGTAAAAGTGGAGAGTGAAAAGGCTAGCTTAAAACTCAACATTCAAAAAAACTAAGATCATGGCATCCGGTNTGCTGATGCTGAATCATTTTATAGCTTCAAATTGCTGTTTGCCAGAGGCATGCTTATCCTTGGTGATAAACACTTTATTTTTACTCTGTAGGAACCTTCACAATCTATTGACATAAGTAGAGTTGGTTGCTCTCCCACTAGAAGGTCCAGTTTGCCATTCTCATAATATATTCTATATCATTCCTCACCATTGACATTCTATGAGGCTGTCACCGATTGTGCTCCAAGTGATTCCCTTGCATTCCTGATCATAGTCTATGGTACTTGGACTTAGAGAGGACCTAACGGTTGCCAGTGGAAACCAGGTAACTAATATATGAATCCTTTAGTTTAATTTTATATGTATATATGTATAGTTAAGTCAATACACTCTGATCTGAGTACTGAGAAACCTACAGAGTAGGCTATAGGCTTTAGGAGAATTGTATTCATTAGCATTTAGAAGCATCTCCCCCCATCCTCTGCCTTTTAAAAAAATTTTAGATCTACACCTGTGTTCTTGACAGCAGAGTCTACCAGAAATGTGACAGCTGGACAGGTCAAATCCTTAGCACAAAGCACACACTGTTATCACTTACTATTATGGATGTTTTATACTCCTTTAGTGACTTGCAAATAGAAACAGCTAGAAAAGTTTGTGGTAAACAAATAAATGTATTGAGTACACAAGGCTGTGTTACAAGCAGCAGAGAATATAGAACTGAATACATGCATAGTTTGGTCTATTGGGGCAGACGAATATTTCATAAATAGCTGCAAAAGTTGAACATAATAGATACTATGGGAATGGCAGACAAGGACAGATTTATTCAAATTGCAATATCTGAAAAAACTTCAAGGAAGATAGAATGGTTCAGCTGGGTTTTCACTAATGCGTATGTCTTTGAACAGCAGGTAGGAATGCAAGGGAAGGCTTTGCTGGTCAAAAACCTGAAGGAAAGAAGCGTAAATGAGGAGGACATGTTTAAGGGCAGCGCATAAACTGTGTGCCTAGAACATTCTGTTTGCATGTGCACTCATTTTAGTTTGGAACTCATGCACAAAGAATAAGCTTATAAAATTCTATTCTAGTCTAACGTAAAAATTAATCTGGTTGAATCTTAATCTCATTTGTAATCCTTACAACTATGAAGACAACTACTAATTNCTAGAGAAGGGAATGGCTACCCACTCCAGTATTCTTGCCTAGAGAATCCCATGGACAGAGGAGCCTGGCAGGCTACAGTCCCTGGGGTTGCAAAGAGTCGGACACCACTGAGAGAACAGTGCTGAATTCTTCCAGGAAGCCAGACATATGATAGTCCTCTCCTCATTTCACGTCGCAATATCAATTCCAAGCTCAACAAATGATACAATCTAAAATTAGATATCTCGGAATACGCCTGAGAACTAACTGCTCCTCTCACTGTTCTTGTTGAATGCATAGCCAAGTTAATCTATCATCCATCCAACTGGTGTTTAAATCAACCTGAGTCTTGACTAGCTGGATTTCCTCAATATATGGACTATGTCTTTTAATTACCTCTGAGACATTATTTAGGAAAATTTTATCCACTAATGAAAAAGTCCTTTTAAATAGCTGCAGAATGCTTGCTTTGGTAAAAATAGCTTACAGACGTTTGCGTCTGTGCTCCCACTGGACACACTGCTGTGACCATCAGGGCCTGCATAAGTCCCTGGGGTTCACTGTCTGCAGCCCCTTCTGGTTTCGTCAGCCGTTTGTTACGATGCGTGCATTCATCTCTGCTGATGCTGAATCATTTTATAGCTTCAAATTGCTGTTTGCCAGAGGCATGCTTATCCTTGGTGATAAACACTTTATTTTTACTCTGTAGGAACCTTCACAATCTATTGACATAAGTAGAGTTGGTTGCTCTCCCACTAGAAGGTCCAGTTTGCCATTCTCATAATATATTCTATATCATTCCTCACCATTGACATTCTATGAGGCTGTCACCGATTGTGCTCCAAGTGATTCCCTTGCATTCCTGATCATAGTCTATGGTACTTGGACTTAGAGAGGACCTAACGGTTGCCAGTGGAAACCAGGTAACTAATATATGAATCCTTTAGTTTAATTTTATATGTATATATGTATAGTTAAGTCAATACACTCTGATCTGAGTACTGAGAAACCTACAGAGTAGGCTATAGGCTTTAGGAGAATTGTATTCATTAGCATTTAGAAGCATCTCCCCCCATCCTCTGCCTTTTAAAAAAATTTTAGATCTACACCTGTGTTCTTGACAGCAGAGTCTACCAGAAATGTGACAGCTGGACAGGTCAAATCCTTAGCACAAAGCACACACTGTTATCACTTACTATTATGGATGTTTTATACTCCTTTAGTGACTTGCAAATAGAAACAGCTAGAAAAGTTTGTGGTAAACAAATAAATGTATTGAGTACACAAGGCTGTGTTACAAGCAGCAGAGAATATAGAACTGAATACATGCATAGTTTGGTCTATTGGGGCAGACGAATATTTCATAAATAGCTGCAAAAGTTGAACATAATAGATACTATGGGAATGGCAGACAAGGACAGATTTATTCAAATTGCAATATCTGAAAAAACTTCAAGGAAGATAGAATGGTTCAGCTGGGTTTTCACTAATGCGTATGTCTTTGAACAGCAGGTAGGAATGCAAGGGAAGGCTTTGCTGGTCAAAAACCTGAAGGAAAGAAGCGTAAATGAGGAGGACATGTTTAAGGGCAGCGCATAAACTGTGTGCCTAGAACATTCTGTTTGCATGTGCACTCATTTTAGTTTGGAACTCATGCACAAAGAATAAGCTTATAAAATTCTATTCTAGTCTAACGTAAAAATTAATCTGGTTGAATCTTAATCTCATTTGTAATCCTTACAACTATGAAGACAACTACTAATTAATGCGGATTTTGTTTGACAGGAACTGTGCTTAGTTCATTCAATATATCATTTGTTTGTTAGTTAACCCTTCTTAATGTACAAACTTATAATTCCATTTGGAAGACAGGTTTAAAATAGCTGAGTACCTTGCCCCAAATTAAAACAATTGCAAGTTGCAAAAGTATTCATTGCTAGGTTTGACTGATGAAGTAGCCTGGCCGGCTACAGTTTTTGGGGTCGCAAAGAGTCAGACACAGCTGAGCAACTTCATTTTCTTTTTCTTTCTCTTATCTTAACTTAAAAAGGAATAACATGTTTATCAAAAGGAATAATAATCAGGACTCTATTTTATAAAGTTTCTGTATTTCAGTTGAATACCAATCCATTTTAAAATGTTATTTTTATTGAAACAGCTATCTTTTGGCACCTTAGATTTTTACGGATCAAAAGAAAAAAAAAGACAGTGGAGATCCAATTTCCACTTTATTTATTTGATATCACAAGTAGTTATCTCTTAACCATCCATGATGTGTTTGGGCATCATCAGTTTGTGATCATATCTAGTTGTAAATTTTATTACTGAGAAACAGGGTATTTTAAAGTAATACAGTTTATAGCATTATCTCTGGAAAAATGCAATAAATGGAGATATACTCAAGAACAACTCTTCAGAATTCTAATAACCACAGGCAATACTGGGGGGGAGGTGTGCACTAAGTCACTTCAGTCATGTCTGAATTTTGGAAAAATGTTCAATTCTGTCAGCTGTGGTAAACAAACTCATTTATCCCAAGTCTAAATCTGTGGCTAACTCTCCAATTTTATGGCCAGTAAAAAGTAGTCAATTGCAGTTACTATCATAAACATTTGTGAGATAGATATTTAAACTAAACCGCATTCATTCTGGTCAGAAATGTGATATACACAGCATAAAGTCATTATAGAGATGTGCTCTGAAAATAGTGTGCAGTGAGAATTCAATATTGCTGAGATAAAAACACTGTATATTCCTCTGGGAAAAGCTCTACTTCATTTCCTATTCAAAATAATGCTTGTTTGGAGATATTCAAAAGGCTTTCCACAAAACTATCTTCCAGATAGTCTCCGCACAGTACTTTACAGAATAATAGCATTTACGGAATTGTTTTCAGCGAGACTAAATCAAGGTCACTACTACACTGGGAGATATTAAATGTTGAGACAGAAAGATACTGAAAAGATTGGAAGACATGCGTCTGTGTGCATGGATGTGCATGCATGCATGCATGCA
>SJYV01029136.1:0-11332 GCA_006410875.1 Neotragus pygmaeus | reverse complement strand
AAAAAAAAGGAACTCTAACCAAGACAGGCCTGTGAATTCCCAAACCAGCTCTGTGAAGTTTGTCTGTTCACATTGTCTGTCTCGAGCTGGCTATAAGAAAAGGCTGAGATGACTCAAGCTAAAGCCAATGGCTCTCTTTACTGAAGACCTCAGTTTACAGAGACTGAATTTGATGACTTTGAAAAGATTCTTTGATACCTATAGACAGTTCTCTAGGGCTGACTATCACTAATAATGCTAATATTTTCTAGAAAGTCTTTATAGGTAGAGTTTGATTTCTCTCTTCCTGGAACTCTACCATAATTCATGTAGCTTCCATCTGACAAATTTTGATATTAACCTATTATATTATTCAGCAAAAGAGCAAATCTTTATCATTATACAATTAGAGTTCATCATTGTTATAATAATTTAGGGTTGTGATATGACTTTAAGAAAGCAAACTGCACCCATTGGATAAGTTAAAATTGTTATGCTAGGTTGTAATTATAAAAAAATCAACCAACAAATAAAAACAATTAAAATAAGTGACTTAAAACTCTGCTTCATACACCAGGGCTAAAATTTCTGGGGCTCTAGTAGCTGGCTACACCTATGCCAAAAGTTACATCAGATAGTTATTGAGCTAATAGTTCTTTTCACTCTATAAGAGAGGTACTAATTGCAAGAATTTTACTATTATATACATTGCTCTACGTCCATTAACTAAAAACTACCTGGAACGTAGTAAGTGTTCACTAAGTAACTTTTGAATGAATGAATGAAAAAAAAAAAANGGTACTAATTGCAAGAATTTTACTATTATATACATTGCTCTACGTCCATTAACTAAAAACTACCTGGAACGTAGTAAGTGTTCACTAAGTAACTTTTGAATGAATGAATGAAAAAAAAAAAAAGAGAGAGGTACTATTGCATAATGATTAAGGAACAGTCTCTGTTTTGCTAGTTAAACTAGCTATATGATTTTGTGAATTATTTACTCAATACATAAGGCACTTGTGAGAATTAGCAGACATAATCTATGTAAAAAGCTTACTCCAGTGCCAGACAAATATTAAGCACCTCATATGTATAAGTATTATCACCACCATCATCATAACGTATGTGTATACGTGTTAGTCGCTCAGTCGTGTCTGACTCTTTGCGACTCCATGGACTGTAGCCTGCCAGACTCCTCTGTCCATGGAATTCTCCAGGCAAGAATATTGGAGCTATCATTCCCTTCTTCAGAGGATCGAACCCTCCTACATCGCAGGCAGATTCTTTACAGTCTCTTGATCAGGAAGATCCCCTGGAGAAGGAAATGGCAACCTGTTCCAGTCCATGGTGTCACAAGGAGTCAGGCACAACTGAGTGACTGAACAACAATATTTACTTTTAAAAGCCTATACATAAAAATATGAATCTTGCTCTATTTTAAAATTACTTTTGCCTCTTAAGCTAGATAATGTATTTGCCGAGTCCTCAAACCAAAATTTTAGAGAAAAATATACAATGAGAAAACTCAACATCATGCTTTCCCACCTGGCACACCCAACATTGGTTCTAATAAGTAGCAATTTTTATTAGTTCCCCATTTAACCTTCCAAAGTTTATTTAAACAAAGCAGACACAAATAGGTATAATAAAATGTGCTCAATGTGATTAATCATTAGGAAAATGCAAATCGAAACCACAAAGAGATATCATCTCACACCTGTTAGAATGCTTATTCCAAAAAAGACTATCAACAACAGTGTTGGTGAGGATGTGGAGAAAAGAGACTCTTCTGCAGTGTTGGTGGGAAAGTAAATTGGTACAGAGACAGTATAATGTTTCATCAATAATTAAAAATAGAATTACCACACAATCCAGCAATTCCTCTTCTGGGTGTTTATCCAAAGAAAATGAAAATACAAGCTTATAAAAATATAAGCATTCCCATATTCACTGCATCATCATTTACGGTAGGAAAGATATGGAAATAATCTATGTGTCCATTGATGGTTGAATGGATAAAGAAATTATTTTATAGATATATGATGAAATTATTATTCAGCCATAACATAAAAAGGAAATCTTACCATGTAACAACATGGATGGACCTTGAGGGTGTTATGTTAAGTGATATATCAGACAAAGACAAATATTATATGATCTTATTTATATGTGGAATTAAAAAAAAACCGAAACTCATAAATACAGAAAACTGAGTTGCGGTTGCCAGAGGTGGAGGGTCAGGGAGGCGAAATAGATGAAGATGGTCAACAGGTACATGAAAATCTGCCTGTAAAACTCACAGGAAATCAAGGAAGTTCAAATTTAGATAATAATGAAATACCAGATTGCATCCAACATACAAAATAAACTGACTTGAAATAGCAAGGATGGGTGAGCTTGGTAATGTTAGTCCAGCCTAGAAATAGAGAAGTCAATTTTGCTAATATGAGTTCATAGACTCTAAGTCTCAAAACACAAAACCCAGTAACTATTTAATCAGATACAAAATGATTACAGAACTAGATTCTTGGAAGAAATTGAACACAAGATTTAAATGCTAACAAATTCTTACTTACTGAAGGTTTCTTTTATAATATATCCGAATATATGGTTTTCGTATTTTTTCATTTTCTAATACATTTTTAGCAGCTGAACACTCTAAAATCAAGATGATTTTACTGCAATTCTACAGGTTTGCTGAGTTACTAAGATGAAACAGTGACGGAAAAAAGAAGATAATTATATTTAGGAGAAACATCTATGATATTGGATACTTATTAAGGAAAAAAACAAAAGTGGACTGACCAATTTGTCATATGGTTGAAAGTAGGTGAAGAGAAAGCACTAGCACTCAGAAACATACGTGAGTGAATAGGTGAATGTGACACAGAAATTCAGGGTCAGCCATGTAACCCACAGCTCTCAAGAAGTTAGAGGATACGGATGCTGTCTTGGCACTCCATGAGAGAAGCAAATGATTTGATCTAGTNCCTTGAGGGTGTTATGTTAAGTGATATATCAGACAAAGGCAAATATTATATGATCTTATTTATATGTGGAATTTAAAAAAAACCGAAACTCATAAATACAGAAAACTGAGTTGCGGTTGCCAGAGGTGGAGGGTCAGGGAGGCGAAATAGATGAAGATGGTCAACAGGTACATGAAAATCTGCCTGTAAAACTCACAGGAAATCAAGGAAGTTCAAATTTAGATAATAATGAAATACCAGATTGCATCCAACATACAAAATAAACTGACTTGAAATAGCAAGGATGGGTGAGCTTGGTAATGTTAGTCCAGCCTAGAAATAGAGAAGTCAATTTTGCTAATATGAGTTCATAGACTCTAAGTCTCAAAACACAAAACCCAGTAACTATTTAATCAGATACAAAATGATTACAGAACTAGATTCTTGGAAGAAATTGAACACAAGATTTAAATGCTAACAAATTCCTACTTACTGAAGGTTTCTTTTATAATATATCCGAATATATGGTTTTCGTATTTTTTCATTTTCTAATACATTTTTAGCAGCTGAACACTCTAAAATCAAGATGATTTTACTGCAATTCTACAGGTTTGCTGAGTTACTAAGATGAAACAGTGACGGAAAAAAGAAGATAATTATATTTAGGAGAAACATCTATGATATTGGATACTTATTAAGGAAAAAAACAAAAGTGGACTGACCAATTTGTCATATGGTTGAAAGTAGGTGAAGAGAAAGCACTAGCACTCAGAAACATACGTGAGTGAATAGGTGAATGTGACACAGAAATTCAGGGTCAGCCATGTAACCCACAGCTCTCAAGAAGTTAGAGGATACGGATGCTGTCTTGGCACTCCATGAGAGAAGCAAATGATTTGATCTAGTGGCTCAGCTGGTAAAGAATCTGCCGGCAAAGCTGGAGACCTGAGTTTGATCCCTGGGTCAGGAAGATCCCCTGGAGAAGGGAATGGCGGCTCGCTCCAATATTCTTGCCTGGAGAATTCCATGCACAGAGGAGCTTGTCTGGGTACAGTCCATGGGGTCACGACTGAGCGAGTAACACACACACACACACACATATACACACACACCCTTCCCAATAACCAGAACAGATGTTTGCTTCCCTAAACAACAGAAGAAAACCTTATGACTTGAAAGAAATGAAATAGCTCATTAAACTAAGGTTTGCAAGTACCAAGTGTACTAATTCCATGCCACCTTAAATGCAAACAGTAGCAATACATCCCAAATACTGGTTGTTCCATGGTTGTTGGAAAAGACATATCATTACATTTTTTTAACTTCACTGTGGAGTAGATCATGCTTTGGGATAAAAATACCCCAGGGCTCCCAGTAAGTCCCACTGAAGTCAACACTTGGAAAAGGGCAGGGAACTGAAGGGAATGGATCCTGCTCTTGGGTTGCTGTAACCTGCTCTTTCAAAAGCCTGGGAACCCTGTTCCTTCTCTGAGAGGGGAAAGTGATTTCGGAGTGAGGATGCTGATATACCTCAGGAAGCTAGTAGAGTTCACTGGCACGTCTCTGGTTTAATAAGGTACACCTATGCATCTAAGCAATTCAATGGATATGAAGTTGGGCAAACCCTGGGAGATAGTGAGGGACAGAGGGCTTGGCGTGTTGCAGTCCATGGGGTCGCAAAGAGTTGGACACGACTTAGCAACTGAGCAACCACCACACGCATCTAAGTAGGGGTTTCCCCCATGGCTCTGTGGTAACAGAGCTGCCCACAACGCAGGAGACACAGGAGATGCGGGTTCAACTCCTGGGTCAGGAAGATCCCTGGAGAAGGAAATGGCAACCCACTCCAGCATCCTTGCCTGAAAAATTCCGTGGACAGAGGAATCTGGCAGGCTACAGTCCATGGGGTGGAAAAAGAGTCAGATGTGACTGAGGAAGAGCAAGCATCTAAGCAAGAGGAAAGATCTCACCAAGGAGAAACCCGGGCTTCTATGCCACATTTAAAATGGCAAGTTAGTAACTAAACCCATTTGAGGTGGAGCTAACCTGTCAGGGTTTTCCTTCTCTTCCTTTTTACTTCAACCTGGAGCAATCTGCATCCAAAACCAGCAGGAAAGGAGAATATGCTCAAAGAAAGGAAGTTTCCTTTCTTTGGGGTTGTGTTCCTGGTGCCCTGATGAAACATGGAAGGCGACCGTACACTTTGCTGTTGAGTTTTTTGTTTGTTTCCAACAACAGAGACATCAATGGTTTAAGGAATGGGAGACTTACAAGTCTGAAGCAAGGTCCTGGAGCAACAACCCACAGTGTGCAATGAAGGGTAGGCAGCACACAGCAGCAGCCTTTGCCGAAGCAGGAGGGGAAGAAAAGAGGTTGCCTGTTATAGGGGAATTGATATAAGGTGGGTTCATTCATTACCAGGGAAACCAGTAGAGGGGTACGCCTCTCACAGCCCCGTTTGCTGAGAACAAACACTAGCTGACCTTGCCCTGGGCAAGGTCATGGGAAGGTCAGTTGGGTGAGTAGGGTATAGGTGAAGCAAGGAACAGTCAAGCAGGGGATATACAGAGAGCAAGAGAGCAGCCATCCTGAGGGGCCTGACCCTGTGTACCTGTAGGGCCCTTACAATCGTGGTCTGCCCCTTTTCCGAGATGACTTCCCTGGCGGCTCAGCTGGTAAAGAATCTGCCTGCAATCCAGGAGACCCTGGTTTGATTCCTGGGTCAGGAAGATTCCCTGGAGAAGGGTTAGGCTACCCACTCCAGTATTCATGGGCTTCCTTGCCCACAATGCAGAAGACCCAGGTTTGATTCCTGGGTTGGGAAGATCCCCTGGAGGAGGGCACGGCAACCCATTCCAGTATTCTTGCCAGGGGAATTCCATGGACAGAGGAGCCTGACAGGCTACAGTCCACGAGGTCATAAAGAGTCAGACAGAACTGAGCACCCAAGCACAGTGCACCTTTTCCGAGATCTTCCTGGGGTCAGGCAGTCTTCTTTGGTGTGCTGCACCCCAGGCTCGTTAGGACAGCTAGGATCCCATGGTGAAAAGTTAAGCTGTGGACTGGGAGAAAATGTTCACAACACCTGTCACCAGCAAAGGATTGAGTGGCCAAAATAAAGGAAGAATTCCAACCGAGCAAGTGAAAAGCAAGGCAAGCTAATATTAGAAGTTGGCAAAAGATTGATTTGTTCCTTTGGAGAAAGAAAAGAGGTAAGCTTGGCACAGGCCTGCTGGAAAAGGCTGGTTGGCAGGGGCACAGAGCCAAGCATCTGTGCCAGCGCTCAATGCTACAGCACTGGACGGCCGCCACGGACATGTGAGATGTGCCTCCCTGTGGGAGGGAGAGCAGGGCTGGCCTCAAAGGGGCTCCTCTGGGCCTCCAGCCACCATCATCATAGCAGCACTGAACAAAAGCTGTACGATGACAAGCTGGGAAGTGCTTGAACTAGACGAGGCTTGGTCTAGTTCCTGATTCAATTACCTGACGCTGTCAACATTAGGAATTATACTTATCCAGGTGTGTGTGCGTGCATGTGTGTGTGATGTGTGTGTGCATGTGCGCATGTGTGTGTGTGTGTGCAGGTGTGTGCTCAGTCGTGTCTCTTTGTGACCCAATGAACTGTAGCCCACCAGGCCTCTCTGTTCATGGAATTTTCCAGTCAAGAATACTGGAGTGGGCTGCCATTTCCTTCCCCAGGGCATCTTCCTGACGCAGGAGTCAAACCCATGTCTCCTGCATATCCTGCATTGGCAGGAGATTCTTTACCACCAGCGGCACCACTCACTCAGTTCCCTACTAGTTAACGCTAGATGAAAATATTCCAGGAATCAGAACTCAGTGCTGTAAACCTTCTAAGATTTGAAGCAGAGAGAGCTGGATCTGAGACCTGGTCTGTCAAACCACTTCATCTTTACAGACAGGTCCCAAACAGCTGAAAGGTTACGGGGAGAAGTATCAAAGGTAATGCAAAAAAAAAAAGAGAGAGAGAGGGAAAGCCTTCTGAAGTTGCCAACACTCATTCTGCAGAGATAAAACTTTATTTGAGGAAACAAGCAATATACTGAAAGAGGTGTGTCATGCACAAGTGGTGTCCTTATTCCCATAATCGCACGTCGGATGCTCTCTGTCCTCTTAAAAGGGGTGTGTAGTGCACAGGGATGAGAAGCATACAGCTTTCAGACAAGACCACATCTAGGTGAGCGCTTAAGAAAGTCTCCTTTAAATTTCACTGTTACTCCTTTAAAAGGGGGTTGGTTTTATTTCGGGAAACACAACAAATGACCTCTTCCACTGAGGAGGAAGTGTTTCCCCAGTTATTCATGAAATAACGCAGCTGCCTTTTTCTTTAAAGGGATTCTTGTCTTCTGGAATTCCTTTCACCAGAGGATCCTCTCCAGAACGTTCTTCAATATAGTTCTTTATTTCTTCTGAACATTTAGACACCTTAAGGAGAAAGGAGGGAAGAAAGAAAAAATCAGGATTGTTCAAACTTTGTCACCACCCTTTAGTGAAATTAACATAATTGGGTACAACCAGCATTTAAAAAATCAAATAGAATAGATGAAAATATTAGCATGCAGCACAGAGCCTATACAATATATATATGAATGATATAGTCTATGTGAAGTAGATCTCTTACTACAGTAGCATTAAGAAAGTTTGAAAGTCACTGCATTAAAAATATTATCCCTAGCAATTTCTATCCACTATGTCTCATATGATTTCCTTCCTCTGCTAAAATACAATGATGACAGGTCCACAATATTTGAGGAACTGAAATATACTCCACTTCCAACTTTCCATGCTAATGAATTGTTGCAGTGCAGCTACTCCCCAAATAGCTTTTGGGGGGTTTCCCACAAAAATTCTCACTTTACTGAGTAAGTGCCAGGTTCTTCAATTTCGCAGAATGATAGAAGCATTGGAGAAAGTCTGATCTGGAAAAGCTAAAGTTGCCCCAAAGTTTCCCCACCCCACTTGCAACACCCCCATACCCCTTCATCTTCATCTCCCTCCAACCCTCCACCTGTGTTTCTGCGCAGAATTGATTTTAAGAAAAGGTGTATTTGAGGCTTGCGTTTATGTAAGTAGGGTAAACTTTTAAAAGTCTGTCCTTAAGAGGCAGTTTGTAAGAGTGATTTATAAAAAATAGGAGGAGAAGAAAAAAGAAAGGAGGAAAAACAACATTGCTGCTTAATGAGGATCTGCATTAACTAGTAAGAAATAAGAAGTAAAAATTATAGAAGTTCCAGAAAATTCTAATGGAGTCCTCTTAAAACTAGTCAATGTTTCCACTGATTTTGTTATCTAGATTAGTAATCTCCAAACTGTTTCAATATTGATCACTAAAAAATTTCTGCATATGTATCCTACAATGTACATAATTATTCACGTACACCTAAGTGAAGTTAATACATGTGTTAATACATCATGTATAACCATAAAACATTAACTAGAAATTATTAAAAGATCAGACTTTAAGGTAACCAAAAAAATATCATTTTGCAATATACACACATATCAAATCACTATATATCTTAAATTATTAACACAATGTTTCTTGTCTATTGTACTACAATTAAAATTTTTTAAAAATAAAAAATGTTTTACTCCCACACCTCAAAGATTTCTTGGTACATCAGTGTGGAAGCCTCTGAAAATAAAATTTAAAACTAGGCAACACAGTTAAAATGTGGCAAAATAAAATCCTTCCAAGTGTTATTCTCTTGGGTAACATTTGTGGAAAATCATTGTGCGGGCATTTTAAGTGAATTCTCAGAGGTGATGACCTAAGTATCCATAATCTGGGCTTTGTGACCACAGAGAAATTTGCAGGTAAGACTCCTGTTGGGACTTCCCTGGCAGTCCAGTGGTTAAGACTGCCTTCCAATGCAGGGGGGACAGGTTTGATCCCTGGTTGGGGAGCTAAGAGATCACATGCCTCCTGGCCAAAAAACCAAAACACAAAGCAGAAGCAATACCGTAACAAATTTAATGAAGACTTTAAAAAATGATCTATATCAAAAAAGAAAGTCTAAAAAATAGTTTTTTTTAAAATTAAGACTCATGTTTCCCTAAATGGTATCTGTTACCAAGCCTTCTTCATTAAGTGTCCAGAAAGATGTGTAATCTCCAAAAGTGAACAATGGCTTCTCTGATGTATTTCCTTCCATGATCAAGAGGATAAGTTTGAACAACAATTAGCTATAAGCCAAAATTCAGCCTGTGAATCTGGCCTGAGCAGAACACACAGCTCGGATATTAACAGTTTATTGACTGGGCATCAGAAGATATGTGTCTTAGTGTTTTAATAATGCCTCTATCATTGTCTTTGGGGTCTTAAATAAGGGGCTAGTTACCCCTCTTGGAATTGAGGTTGGTTTTTCAATCCTTCAAAGTGAAAGAGTTGAATGATCTCTAAGAGCCATAATGTTTTTCTAGCATGAACATGTTACAATTCAAAGTGCATAATAAAATGGTGGAATCTTACTGTTAGGACTTAGATATCTGTTTCTCTCTCTGTCCTCTAAGGTTTCCCTGAAAGTATTCTCCCCTCTGTTCCTTTTCCCCAGGAAAGTAATTCCAGTAGGATGTGTCCTAAGGAGTGGAGGTGGAGAGCTGGAAGGGGTGAACTGCTGATGAATGATCCCTCTAACTTCCACACAGTCTGCTGCTCTAATGAAGTATACAAGTGTTAGTTGCTCAGTCATGTCCAACTCTTTGCAACCCCCATGGAGTCGTCTGTCCATGGGATTCTCCAGGCAAGAATACTACAGTGGGTTGCCATTCCCTTCTCCAAGGGATCTTCCCCACCCAGGGACTGAACCTGCATCTCTTCAGTCTCCTGTGTTGGCAGGCAAGTTCTTTACCAGTGCACTCCTGGGAAGTCCGACAATAGGAGAGATGAGAAATCCTGGACAACTAGGGTAGTAGTAATGATGCGGAAATTACTTCTCGCATTCCTGGTGCCAGTGAAGGGGAATAGAACTGAGCAAGCCTTTATATCCTAAGTGGTTTAAGAGACTGTCCTACATCTGAATGATTTATAAATATATAATTCATTGTCCTCTTTACTGGTAGTTGTTATGAGAAGTGTGGGCAGACCCCGGTCTCCCACATTACAGGCAGATTCTTTATCAGCTAACCTACCAGCGAAGCCCTAACTGCCTCTAGACCCTTGCCCAATTTCTAATTTGAAGCTTTAGGTAAGTGGAGGACACATCTCCCTTTCTTCCCCCTGTAAGTTCTGCATTGTGATACAAAATATTAAAATATTCTTGGCACAGAATATAACTTGGCACAGACAACGTTTTACTTCAATTCATGCAACTCTGTTTAATATGTAACCTCTAAGGTTCATTGTGTCAAAAAGATCTAAGTGGCTAACAGACAGCCTTTGCCATACACAAAATGGGTCTCTTAAAAGTTTCAAGAAACAAGCCTATTCACTTTGTCCTATAACTTTGGTTTTTTCCTTTAAACACAGCAGTATTTTTAAAGCTACAAAAACTTTCAACCTGTACAGAAAGGATTTTGAACTTCAAAATTCTGGGAGACTAGGGATTGGGAAGTTACAGATTATATTTGAGAAAAGAAATGTATAAAAAATATCCCGCCTCCAAAGCCTGCATCTTCCAAGTATCATTCAAACTGTGCCTTCTGAGTAAAAAGACTCACGAATAGAGTTATCATAACTAAAGCAGGAAGGTAAGTGAACATATTCACTATACCTACTTCCTTTCCATTGTTTTCCTTGACTTTTTCTAGTATTAAACCACAGAGTCAGTTTAAATTCTTCTTGCTGGGGAGAAAGAACTACATCATTTATCTTAAAAAATATCTATCCAAAAACTTTTTCCTGGACTACAGGTTGCCTGATTGAGGAAAAACTTGAAATAAAAATGGCAAAGTCTCCAACAAATTTCAGTGGAGACTTCTGAACAATGGGACATACATTTTCACAAAATCTGGGATCATTTCAGTGGTCTCTAAAATTTCTAATCATAATCACAAAAAAGAATGTTTGTATATAGTATATGTATAATTATTTATTTATAAATAAATACAGATAGTACTGTGGAGGTGTTAGTTCACCGTGCATACTTACAAATCATAAAGTGGAAATTATAAAGGGAAGAAGTTTATAAACAAAGATGGATACTGTAATGTTTTGCTCCCAAGCCCCAGTGGACTGCCTGGAGATCCCTGATGAAGACTCAAAACTAGACAATTCAAGACAAATTGTGATTAAGAAAGCCAAAACCAAAACGAACCAACAAAAACCCCTCCAACTTTTAAGAGCTGTTCTTTCCCATTATGAAAAAGATCAAGGAACTAAATAGCCATCTGCTTTTCCCTACAGTTTGGGTTTTTAAAAT
>SJYV01029135.1:6629-17871 GCA_006410875.1 Neotragus pygmaeus | reverse complement strand
AGGGGCGGTGATGGTGGGGGAGGGAGGTTGGTTTTGAATGGAAGTGGTGGTGAGTGGTGGTGGTGGTGGTGAACATGGTGATGGTAGTAGTGGTTGAGGTGACTGTGGTAATGGTAGTGGTCATGGTTAGTACAGTATATTCTAGAAGGAGACCACAGCATGCTCAGGTTTGGACCTCATTAAGTTTTCAAACCTGGAGGTGCTCACTTTGGTAAGGGAGACTGAAGGTAAAATGGCTCAGCAGATGGGAGCCAGAGATGAGGGAGAGATCAGGATGTGTCCATGATGGACCCCTGTGTTAAAAGCTGAAGTTGATGATGGATTTGGTTTGTGGAAAGAAACCTGGAAGCCCGGTAGTGAGGGTGAGATCACCTGTCATAACTGCCTCTCATGTTTATGATCATCTAAGCCAAGAGGAAAGCTTCCAAGGAGGCATAGAACATGCACAAATCCACTTCTCCTTAACCCCAGCATCCTAGAGAAGGAAGGAATGTTCCCTTTCAAGAAGAATGTTGGAATCAGTTGAGAAAGTTGCTTAGGGATTTCATTCATATATTTGTGCTTATCTACTCAATCAGTCACTAATTCTTTACTTATTCAAAATATTTTTATCAAGTGCTTGCAGAGTTCAATGCCTAGGATTTGATGGCCCAAAAGAACAGTAAGCTACCTCCCCAGCCCACCAGGAGATTACAATCTAGTGGATACACAGGAGGTGGGGTTGTGGGGAACACACAAGGCTGAAAGTCAGAAGGCCTGTGTGCTGTCTCTGACTTTGTGGACCAGCACTTGTTCATTCACCACTTTCTTCCCACCCTAGGTTTATAGATCTCTGATGGAGAACAGACAGATATGTAGAATAGCTCTTGCTCTAAGGAACAAGAAGTTTACAACCCAGGGAAGAAGCTTCCCCAGACCGCTTCCCTCTTCATCTGTATTATTTATGTGTCTGTGCATGGGTGAATGTGAAAGCGTTGACCCGATGATTTTGAAGGTCTTTACAAATTTAATATTTTATGTCACAAAGACCCAAGATTTATAGAGAGCACTTGGATTATAAATAAACCCAAGGTTTATGCTAACTTTGCTAGCCGCTCTAAAAATTAATTTCAGATGCTTCTGCTCACCCCTCACATACAGAGTCAGGAATCTAGGGTCCTTGTAAAAGGCTTATGATGGATTTGTGAGGGGCTGTTGGTGGGTGTTCAAACCCAAGTGCAGGTCGTGGGACCGTCCAAGGGAATTTCGGGACCCTGGAGGGCGTGGCTGGGGACATAGTCATCTAATGAAAGACCCAGTTGTTCTCTCTTCATGCTGGGGAATGTGGTCAGAGTGACTGTGGGAACTTAAACTTTTTGTCCTGTGTAACCGAAATTTCAGCCCCTAAGTGCGTCCAAAGTGACATTCCCAACACAGCACATGTAGCCGGGCTCTCTCCTATTGTCTGTTTTTCTTACTCTCAGAAGAAGAAATGGCCTGAACAATCCTCACGGGCCAACAGTCGAAAACAATATTTGTTTTGGTTTGCTGAGCACTTTCCCTATTAAAACGTGAACATTTTGAGGGGAAGGGAGATCCCCATTGTGTGGGTTAGATTCATTTACGCCTAACAGATCAATTGTTTCGAAGGGAGTACTTTATGTCCCAGAGGCTATAGAAAGCTTTACTGCCCCTTTTCCTTTCAAACAGGAAGTTGCATTTTGCTAAAAGTAAACAAATGTGAACCCGGGAAGATTTGTTTAGTTTCTGACGCTGACTTCAGAACCTGAGAATGGAGTCTGTGCTTGGCAAAAATGTCTTCTCTGAGATCTATCTGGGCCAAAATGTTCTCTGCTCGAGACCTGGCCTTTGCGCTCTGGTAAACATCCTCCTCTCACCAGCCCCCAGAAATTCACTGCCGAAGTCCCTTGGGAACTTTGCTAACTTATCAGGGACATGCTAAAGCTGATGACAACTTGGAAACCAGTTTTCAGTGGGACGTAGCTTTCTGAAGAGAGGCCACTTTCTGGAAATGGCCTGAAGTTTGGACATCTCAGAAGATGTGAATGCAGTCAATATTCTAGGTATTTACACCACGGGCTAGCCTTTCTGGGTGAAGAAGCTTCTGGAAGAGTGACTGTTTCCACTCAGCTAACACGGCAGTGCTAGGCCCTGAATGAAAAAGTGAAAGTGTTAGTCATTGACTCTTTGCGACACCATAGACTGTAGCCCGCCAGCCTCCTCTGTCAATGAAATTCTCCAGGCAAGAATACTGGAATGGGTAGCCATTCCCTTCTCCAGGGGATCTTCTCCACCCAGGGATCAAACCCAGGTCTCCTGTACTGCACGCGGACTACCATCTGAGCCTCCAGGGAAGCCCTGTACAAGAGTGAGTTAATAAACTCTTCACATAAGCCCCAGGAGAAAGGCACTGTGATTATTTGCAGTTTACAGAAGAGAGAAGTAAGGCTTAGAAAAGGTAAGAGGAAACGCAGTCAAATCAGGGAACCCTTGAGTCTTTCTGCCTTCTGGTTTGGAGATGTTAAATAGTTTACGATCAATATCTGAACTCCAGAAAGTTACAAAAGATTTTGGGGAGATCAACGCGATTCAGGTAAAGAGTCATGTGAGACAGTTTGCTATTGCAGGCCGAAGAGCTAAGTAGTGCTTAGAGTTTTTAATGAATATGTTTGACATTGAACCTATCTTGTTCTGGGAGGGGTTTAAATCAGCTGATAAAAGCAAAGGCAATGTCAAAAATAGGGCAATAACTTAGGGAGTCTGTGATGATTCTCAGAGGAGGGGTATGGTTCACCCTCAAAGAATGAGTGGGAATTAGATAAGGAAGGAACCTTTCAAATTTGGGGATTTAGAATTGACTTTTTTTTAGGGGACTTAGAGTAGAAGCTACTTTATGAAAACATTTTTAGTGTACATGACGGCCTTCCTTGGGTCTTGATAGTATACTCTCTGAACTCTTCTATGTTTGAGAGAGATTTTATCCACCTAAACATACAAAGAAACATTTGGTCTGTGAAGTGATCTATCACGGAGGGGCAGTGGCAAAGCTAGATGACCAGAGATTCCCCCTCTCCCACCTCCCCCTTCCATCAGGAACCAATTCTCTTACATCCTAATGGCATCAGGTTTGTCAGGGCTCTGAAAACAGGTTATTGCTTAACTGTATTTCTTTATGGTACTTTACAGACATCAGCATTAATGCTCACTACTGTTCTCAGATGCTAAGTCAGATTTGGCCCATTTCACAGCTGAGAAAACTGAGACTGAAACAGTAAGATCTTTGCCCAAGGTCATACAAGTTCTTGATGATGGAATCAGCTAATTGATGGAAAAAACAGGTCTCATGCCAAAAAGCCCACCTTCTTTGCATTATACCGCATAGCCATCTTAGAACAGAACGAAGACCCATCTTAGAACAGAACGAAGACCCCTGGTGGTTTTTAGCTAGTATTCTGGATTTGCTTAAAATCCTTATGAGATGTTAACAGCGTTAAGTCCTGTGGTGTATGGGACACCTGAGCACTCTGCATTTTCTTTTATTCAAGCTAATAGGGACACAGACCTCTGGCTTCCCTTGTAGAAACCCCCTTTTGAAGTATCTCTGCTTTCTTCATTGAGAAGAACAGATCAGCATCTCTCATGCAAGGGCTGGCTCCATGCCCATCTCACTTTTGCAATGAGTTTAGCAACATCTGCTTTGCCCATTAAAGTGATTTTTCTCTTCCTGGCCCTGAGCCTGTGTGCTTGCTGCAATTGATTACCAGCAATTTCCTTCCCAAACCAGAGGGTTCAGTGAACTCTAAATTGAATTGTTGCTCATGGGTCTCCTTTGGACCAATGCATACAGCTTACGTGCAAAATGATCAAGCCACTTAGTTCCCGAATCTATAGGCTGACGATTCTGGTTTGACACAGGGGAGGACCTGATAAGTGACATTTCCCATTTTTGCACAAAGTGGCCTGAGGCTGTGGTCATCTCTGGGTTTCTCAATTTCAAACCTCAGGTCGGGAGGAGGGGTGAGGTCACCTTGCTCACAGCAGAGCTATTGCTGTATTCACACCTTCCTTTCTTCTTGTCCAGTTGTACCACCAATGGCCCAGGAAGTAGCTGCCTGGGATGCTCACCCAAGAGACATCTGAGAAAAATTCTCTCTAGCTATAGAAGCAGAAATAATGACCTTAGGACAAGATGCATCATCGTGTCCTTCTGAAGGCAACTGTGGGTCCCTTTATATGATTCAGGCAGCTTTTCTCCATAAAGCAAAGCCCTGAAGGAAGTAGAGCTTGTGTATCTGCTCCACTGCTCCACTGTGTCTTGGGTCGTTAGATTCCTGATCATCCTTTAAGATGCATTCTGACTCACCCAACCTCATCACTTTTCATATGCTTTGGTTACCACCCACGATGTTTCATTGCATTTATCTGCGTATCTAGAGGCCTTTTACAGGGCTGGGGCCCCATTCTTCAATCACTCTGTATTCCCAATAGCTAACACTGGGAATTGCATATATTAGGGCCTCAGTCAAAGACTGAAGGGGGTGATGAATGCTGCTTGCTTTGTGAGAAGTTTTTCAATTGGTACTTTGCTCTGAGCTATTCCTGAAATGTCTCTCCTCCCCCACAGCTGTGGTGGCTTTACAGAAAGATGCTGAGGAATAGTTGGTTACTTAGAGAAGTGGAACTCAGGAGTCTTTTCCACCACATAGTCCTTGCAAAAATCAGAAGAACCTGTTCAGTTCAGTTCACTCACTCAATAGTGTCCAACTCTTCTCGACCCCATGAACTGCAGCATGCCAGGCCTCCCTGTCCATCACCAACTCCCGGAGTCCACCCAAATCCATGTCCATTGAGTCGGTGATGCCATCCAACCATCTCATCCTCTGTCATCCCATTCTCTTCCTGCCTTCAATCTTTCCCAGCATCAGGGTCTTTTCCAATGAGTCAGTTCTTTGCATCAGGTGGCAAAAGTATTGAAGTTTCAGCTCCAACGTTAATCCTTCCAATGAATATTCAGGACTGATTTCCTTTAAGATGGACTGGTTGGATCTCCTTGCTGTCCAAGGAACTCTCAAGAGTCTTCTTCCACACCATAGTTCAAAAGCATCAGTTCTTCAGTGCTCAGATTGTTAACCCTTGCTAATCAGATCGCTGCTGTTTTTTAGAGCAGTTAAAGCTAGATGTCTAAAATAAGGAAAAGGTAACATAAATGGCTAAAGCCACTAATACTGACTGTTACTTGAAATCATTGTCATTGCATTTTCTGTTTCTTTGAGAAGACATTCCCCATTTCTACCACAGGAAACCCACCTGCATCATCAAGCACTTCCAAAATGCTTGTTCCTATCTTATTCCTGTGGATCTCTTTCACAAATATCTTTGGCATCAAGATATTTTTGATGCCAAACTATCTAGAGGCTCTTTGTTTTTATTTCTGGAAGAGATCTCATTTATATTATCACCATAATGAGAAGTATTAGAAAGAGCACAGTTTTTCAGAAAGTATGTCTCGGCTTGAAGCTCTGAGACCCATTCCTGGTAACCAAGGAGATTCTGAGCTGAACGTCCAAAGCTTTGAAGGAATCCTAGGGTTCTCAGCTTCTAGAAAGACCTTTGGTCTTTATTAAACCCCTGCACATTGGCAGATGGTCCTGTAGACCTACTGAGGAAACGGACTACTGAACTTCAAGGGACACTTAGCTGTGCTGCATGTGAAGACAGGTTGTTAGGGAAAGGACATTTAGCATTTTATTTCCTTTTTGTTTTTTGGCTTTGAGAGTCTAACCGAGGAATGGCTGGGAAAATGTTCCAGCTGCCTCCTCTTGCTCTTTGCAATCCACTTATCAGGTGCAGTTCAACCTAGTCCCCCGCTCCAGGTCCACAGCAGAGAGGGCGGGGCCTCAGCCCCCCATGCGGGCTGTGCTGAGTCATGCTCTTTCAGTTCTGCTGCCAGTCACCCCACCAGCTGGGATGTAAAACACATTCTTCCCCTTTCCAGAGTTTCTGGCTCAATTTGAACAAGACTTTTCTAGCAGAAATGGATCGCCTTAATCCAACTAATAAAGCCCTTGCTTAGTCCAGGGTTTGAGACTGAACACATCCTTAGGGAGAGGAATGTGCTTCAGTTTACCCAGTGCTAACTAAACCTCCTCAACAATCGGATCACCACCTTTGCTACCCAAATGGCAGTCATTATATGAATGCCTGTCATGGGCCTGGCACTGTGTAAGCCCTTAACGTGCTCGATGTGTTATCCTCATATAGTTCCATGAAGTGGGGTTTATACTCCCAGTTTACAAATGAGGAAATGAAGGCTCTGAGAGTTCAATTTTTTTAAGCAGCAAGTATTTGTTAAGAGTATTGGGCACTATGCTAAGTGCTGGGGATAGAGTGGTAAATGAAATAAACACAGCCCTTCCTTTAGGAAGTTTACATTTAGCTAGTAACTGCATCGTAGCCAAGGCTGGAGTCTTCATAGGCCTGATTTGAAAGCTTGCCTTAAAACTTATGTACAACTCACAGTCTAAGGCACCCCTTGGGGACACTTTTGAAAACTCAGCCTGGCTACTGGGACAGTAGAACCTGAACTGAGTTTATCCTCCTAACATTACAGTGCCATGAAGTGTAAGCTCACTTGGACAAGGATCATATCTGTCTTCTTCTGGGCACACAGTTGTCCTGGAATAAGTTTGTGTTGGATGAATGAGGATCAACACTCACACTTTGGATTTTGGTTTTCTGCCTGAGAACAGTCCCCCTAGGCTCAGTGAAAGCACATTAAAGCTTGTGTGCTATAACAGGTGACAGAGGAAGTCTTTGAGTCCTTTACGTGTAGTGGGTTTAATTCTTCTTTTCTGTAAATTTTCACACGCCCCCACACTTCCTGCTCTTTCCTAGGCCTGGAAGCGGAAGTATTGAAATACTGAGACAAACTGTTCTTATGGTTTTTAGAGACCGGTCGAAACCAGGAAGGATGGGAAGTCAGAAGGCTGGCTCTCTCTGGGTTCTCTCTGTCCAGGAGACAAGCTGGGTCTTGGGCCCTTGACCACATTTCTATTCCTCCTGTGAGCTAGTTGGACTCAGAAAGACGAGTCAACAACTTGCTCTTAGCTGCAGCTTCATTGATCAATGACAGGTCTATTACCATTCCTTTGATTTCATTTTTTTCATCCGTAAGTGAAAGGAAAGGTCTTTAGCTGGAGACAATGCTGATTTCTTGATTATAGATTTATGAACACACTGACCTATTTATCCTACAAAAAGCCCTCGTAGAGCTTACCTTCCAATGGAATGTATTTTGTTGTAAACAAAACAAAATATGTGTTATGTGAGAAGACAAAATGCTGTGGAGGAAACTAAAATACAGCAGGGGGTTGAGGAGTGTGTGGTTGGGGGTCCTGCAGTGTTAAGTTGGGTTATTAGGGGGGAAAAGTAATATTTGAATGAAGATCTGAAGCAGTTGAGGGAGAAAGCCACATGGCTATGGGAGAAGCGGATTCTAGAAAGAGACAACAAGTGCAAATGTTCTGAGGCCGTAAGCTGCCTGGTGTGCCCCCCAAACAGCAAAGTGGCCAGTATGAGTGGAACAACGCTGGCAGGAAGAGTAGACAGACAGTCAGAGCGGAAATGGGGTCAGATTGTGATGAAGACTTGGAGAACAGGGGAGGTCTTTAGCTTGGCTTATGAGTAAGAAGAAGAGCCTCCAAAAGGTTTTGAACAGAGAAGGAACGTGATCTGATAAAATGATGTTGAATTAGCTATTTTGCAGCAGCCCTGACACTTCCTACTGACTGGCCTGTGCGTGAGTAGCAAGGAACAAAAGATCTGAGATTTGACTGAGCCTCCTGACTCTCTGTGACAAGGTATCACCCCTATTTTAGCTGAGGCCAAGGAGACTCAGAGAGTCTGAGTGACTTCCTCAGGCTGCTAGCCTCCTAGTAGGGGAGGAAGCAGGCCAGGCCGGCAGCAGCATTTCTGCATGCCCTATGACCACATCCTTCTGGAGGTTCTAGGGTTGAACTTGTGTTCCTGCCTTTTCCCATATCTATAGGCTGCCCAAGTTCCTCCATCTCCAAAGCCAGCCACATCACATCTCCATGACCCTGTCTCTGTCCTCAGTCTCTCTCTCTCTGATCCCAATTGGGAAAAAGAAGTGGTTTTCCTCCATGGCTCAGAGGATAAACAATCTGCCTGCAGTGCAGGAGATGTGGGTCCTACCCCTGGGTCAGGAAGATCCCTTGGGGGAGGAAATAGCAACCCATTCCAGTATTCTTGCCTGGGAAATCCCATGGACAGAGGAGCCTGGCTGGCTACAGTACATAGATTTGCAGAGTCAGACACAAGTGAGCACTGAGCAGCAGTCCACTTTTAAGGACTGAAGTGTAAAGTTGGGCCTACGTGGCTGATCCAAGATATTCTTCCCTACTCAAGGTCTTTAACTTTAATCATATCTGCAAAAATTTGTTTCAAATATATATGTGTGTTATAATACCTATATAAATATTATATATATATTGAAGTTGTAGGCCAAAGCAAACACCTGTAAATGATATAACAGACAGATAAATGCCTTTGGGGACCACATTAGCATCAAGAGAGACGGGTGTTCAGAAGAAAAGACAAGGGGTGGTGGTGAAAAGAAAAGAAGACCAAGAAGATGATCCTTATTTTGGAAAAGAAAAATAGGTGGTTTGCTATCTGCACATTCACACACACAAATCCAAGCACAGCAAAAAGTCAAGATTAAACAGATGAAATGGTAATGGTTCATTATATGTAGTAGATGTATTATTTATAGAACATGTTTTATATATTAGAGATATATATTCGTATATTTATACATACATAATGTGTAAGATAGTATTATTTAATATTAATATATTTATTATAATATAATTAATGAATTATTAATATATATCTAAAGAATAGGAGGGGTCCAGTTATCTAGTTTTCCTTAGATCTTCCCTATTCAGCTCTCTACTTATAATCAATTTCCAGGCCCTAGACAGTTTTTCTGAACAGTCATTATTTTGGTCCTCCAAACTCACATTACATGTCTACTAGTCAATCACAATAACTAGGGCTGGGGTGACAATAGCCTCTTCTTCCAGTCCCTTTACAGGTTTAGTTTCCTCTAGTGCAGATCAAGTCACGTTTTAAACTCTCCCATTACCCCCAATACTATTTCTACTAAACAAAGTACAATGTCTGCTCTTCAAGACCTGTTTTACTCTAACCTCATCTCATCCTAAAAAAGGTCCTTTTCGTTATAAGGGACTGGAATGCAAAAGTAGGAAGTCAAGAAATACCTGGAGTAACAGGCATATTTGGTCTTGGGGTACAAAATGAAGTAGGGTAAAGGCGAACAGAGTTTTGCCAAGAGAACACACTGGTCATAACAAACACTCTCTTCCAACAACACAAGAGAAGACTCTACACATGGACATTACCAGACGGTCAATATCAAAATCAGACTGATCATATTCTTTGCAGCCAAAGATGGAGAAGCTCTATACTGTCAGCAAAAACAACACCAGGAGCTGACGGTGGCTCAGATCATGAACTCCTTATTGCTAAATTCAAACTTAAATTGAAAATACTAGGGAAAACCACTAGACCATTCAGGTATGACCTAAATCAAATCCCTTACAGTAGAAGTGAGAAGTAGATTCAAGGGATTAGATCTGATAGAGTGCCTAAAAAACTATGGACGGAGGTTCATGACATTGTATAGGAGGCAGTGATCAAGACCATCCTCAAGAAAAAGAAATGCAAAAAGGCAAAATGGTTGTGTGAGGAGGCCTTACAAATAGCTATGAAAAGAAGAGAAGCAAAAGGCAAAGGAGAAAAGGAAAGATGTACCTATTTGAATGCAGAGTTCCAAAGAATACCAAGAAGAGATAAGAAAGGCTTCCTCAGCGATCAATGCAAAGAAATAGAGGAAAACAATATAATGGGAAAGATTAGAGATTTCTTCAAGAAAATTAGAGATACAGAGGGAACTTTTCATGCAAAGATGGGCACAATAAAGGACAGAAATAGTATGGACCTAACAGAAGCACAAGATATTACAAGAGGTGGTAAGAGGTTAAGCAGAAGAGGTGGCAAGAATACACAGAAGAACTATACAAAAAAAATCTTCATGACCTAGATAATCAAGATGGTGTGATCACTCACCTAGAGCCAGACATCCTGGAATGTGAAGTCAAATGGGCCTTAGGAAGTACCACTATGAATAAAGCTAGTGGAGGTGATGGAATTCCAGTTGAGCTATTTCAAATCCTAAAAGATGATGCTGTGAAAGTGCTGCATTCAAAATTTCAGCAAATTTGGAAAACTCAGCAATGGCCACAGGACTGGAAAAGATCAGTTTTCATTCCAATCCCAAAGAAAGGCAATGACAAAAAATGTTCAAACTACTGCACAATTGCACTCATCTCACATGCTAACAAAGTTATGGTCAAAATTCTCCAAGCCAGGCTTCAGCAATATGTGAACCATGAAATTCCAGATGTTCAAGCTGGTTTTAGAAAAGGCAGAGGAACCAGAAATCAAATTGTCAACATTTGTTGGATTATTGAAAAAGCAAAAGAGTTCTGGAAAAACATCTACTTTTGCTTTATTGACCATGCCAAAACCTTTGTGTGGATCACACTAAACTGTGGAAAATTCTGAAAGAGATGATGAGAATGACCTGCCTCCTGAGAAATCTGTATGCAGGTCAAGAAGTACAAGTTCAAACTGGACATGGAACAACAGACTGGTTCCAAATCGGGAAAGAAGTACATCAAGGCTGTATATTGTCACCCTGCTTATTTAACTTATATGCATAGTATATCATGAGAAATGCTGGATTGGATGAAGCACAAGCTGGAATCAAGATTGCCAGGAGAAATATCGATAACCTCAGATATGCAGATGACATCACCCTTATGACAGAAAGTGAAGAGGAACTAAAGAGCCTCTTGATGAAAGTGAAAGATGAGAGTGAAAACGTTGGCTTAAAACTCAACATTCAGAAAACTAAAATCATGGCATCTGGTCCAATCGGTTCAGTTCAGTTCAGTTGCTCAGTCATGTCCGACTCTTTGCGACCCCATGAATTGCAGCACGCCAGGCCTCCCTGTCCATCACCATTTCCCGGAGTTCACTCAGAGTCACGTCCATCGAGTTGGTGATGCCATCCAGCCATCTCATCCTCTGTCGTCCCCTTCTCCTCCTGCCCCCAATCCCTCCCAGCATCTCT
>SJYV01029133.1:28603-45595 GCA_006410875.1 Neotragus pygmaeus | reverse complement strand
TCATAACTTTCCTTCCAAGGAGTAAGTGTCTTTTAATTTCATGGCTGCAATCACCATCTGCAGTGATTAGAGGATGGGCAAAAATTCCTTTCAAGGGTTCATCTATAACATCTAATGATTAGTCCCTATAGAGTGTCAGAAATATATCAGTTTGCACCTTTAAAAATAGGTAACTGGCCATTTTCTGCTTTGGAACATTATTTAAATTCTAGCCTTGCTACATTTGATGATGACTTAAATTTTTATCAGTTTAAATAAGTATTAAATGCATAACCTCCTTGGGACCTATAGGTTCACAAAGATAAATAAACAGTTGGGAGTGGCCATCTCTATGCATATTATGGCCTATTTTGAACATAAAATAGAAATAACTAAACCACATGGCAATATGCCATACATGCTATAATAAGGAAAGACTTCTTGGTTAAATCTGTGAGTAAAACTTTCTAAAATGATCAGCCATCTCATTTTCCTTGTCCTATTTCCAAGTTCTTACCTTTCTACCCACTCACTCTTAGAGCTGAATCCCCTTAATTTCAAGTCTCATCAGCGTTACCCAAAGTTGCCACAAAGGCTTCTGCAGTGTACAAGTTTCAGACGCTTCAGTCTCATCTCACTATTTTAACATATGAGAGGAGCTGTTTATATCTGCTCGGGGTGGTTTGGGAGTTTGTTGTAATCCCAGCAGCAATTTCAAGTCTGGCAACTGGTACTCCCTTTCTGAAGTGTGGAGCAGCTACTTTGTGTCAGCTCCCCAGAGAGCTCACACTTTGGGGAAAAAGCAATGAAACACTTGCAGGAAGGGTTATACCGGCTGAATTTTAAAACACTTCAATGGATTCAAGACTCCAGTACACTTTAACGATCATGGCGCCCAGAGCATAATTGATGGAATCTCTCAGAAAGTAGGTGTTCAGGATTAAATTGAGGATTTTAGGTATGCGTCACCGAGTGACCTTTAATTTACTCTGTGCCTTCAAAATTAGGTGGTGTGAAGAAAAACGAAGAGGTAGATTGCAGATTTATTTCCATTTCAAATTAACCAAGTTACCTGCTGGTAAAGCAGCATAAGAAATTAGCATGTTTATATCTAGACTCATTTTGGTTACTGAGCTATAAATTTTAGGGAATGGAGCTCTGTTGAAATATGAATATACTGATGAAAAGGGTAATTATTAGCTCTTTGTGAATGTAGTTTTTTTATAAACAAGTCTGAATGTCATTTAACATTTGCAGAATTGTCAGTTCACTTAGAGAATTGTACTTTTTCTTCTGTAAACCTGATATTTATTCCTATGCTATTTGAGTTATCTGATGGAAATTCAAAACCTTTTTGAGTATATGTGTTTGTATGACTTGGTCCTCCACCAATGCTATGGAAAAAAACCATTTTCTTAAATACTAATTATTGACATATTAGTTCCAATAGCCATTTTTCCTTCAGAGAATAGCACACTTTAAAGAAATTATAATGATTTTTCTTTCAACATGTATGTAGTTTCTCTAGGAAGACTTGTGCTTTTGACTATTTATGAGTCATTTTGAAGAGGCTGAGTGTAAGTCTAGTTAGTGATCCAGGAGGGGAAAATGCTGCTAATTTTTTCAATAGTAAAAATCCGGTGGAGTGGATTAAAGGAATAATCCATTACTCTGTCATGAAAGATTTAAGGAAAAAATTACCAATCTTCTACAGTATTGATCTGAGCAATGTTATGGGGAATAGAGTATATAAAAGAATTAAATTCATAGAGAAATAGAATGATGAAAGTACAAGCATTGCTTTAGAGCTACAGTCTTAAAAGGGATATGAATATGAAATAAAGAGATGACTTTGAAAGCAGATGTACAACACTGTGCTCTTCTACTGGTATAAATCATAAAAATGCTCCACAATGTAAATGTTTAGGGTGCTTTTATTGAATTACTGCAACAATAATGTGCCATGAAAGAAAGAAATCCACAGATATGCTAATTAAAAAGGCAATACACTGTACTCTTGCACAAATCATAACATACTCAGTTCATGTTTGTTAAGAATCCAAAGAGGTTCTGTTTTAACTTTATAGGTGCAATTTGGCTGGAAAAGAGATATATGTGAAGCAGATTGTTAAATGTTCTTTTACTATTACTGATGTTTAACAAGGTGCTCCAGGATGATGAGAGGGAAGGATGGCTTGACTTAAAATACCCTTTTAAATCACTCTGAGTTTGAAGAAGGACATTGACCCCTAAAGAAGTGTCTTTTCTCTGCAGATCACTCATGCATATAATGTCTGTTGGGCAGCCATTGATCAAGTGGATGTGGTTAAGTAGTTGGGATGGTTGGCTATGCATTTGTTAGTATCTATTTTGTATCTACATGCTAAACACTGAATGAAAGACTAATGAGACCCATAATTCATTCCTTAAATGGACTTAAAGGTATCCCACCAAATTGTCATTGCTCTTTCTTTATCTAGACATGAGGGAACTTAACTACCCATGACTGGAAGATGTCCTTTCTACTGTCACACTTGAGGGTTAATTGAAATGAGCTGACAAAAATGTACTGTATATTTTCTCATTTGCTATTTTATCTCTCCTTTTTAATGTCAATATTTCTAGTCTTTGAACTAGGCTTATGTTATAATGTTTTTGGACACTGAACTTTACGTTTTCTAAGTAACATGCCTAAATTACTTTTCCTTCTGCAACTTTGCAGGTAATAAAATTTGCTCCTTAATGTCTGTGCCTTTCATTTTGGTCACACAGACTCTCTCCTCAAAGTTGGTGAGAAGATACTGAAAATGGGCCAAAGCACTATGCTCGGAACTGCTCTTTTGGGAACTTCACACCCCTTTACTTGCTGGCAATGTTCTTTGTGTTCTATGTCCTATAATTATCAGGGCAGTTTTAGCCTAGTGTTAACTTTGTAGACCAATTCCTTTAGCTCAGTTTCCTCACTATTGCATGAACTGTAATCCTAGCAAGATTACTGGGATAGGCATGAAGTTGTCTGGATAGTACCAAAGGTTTTGCACCACGCTAGTGCTCTGGCCTAAGGAAATTCCTCAGGGGGTATGCTTGCAGGGACACTTTATGTAAGAACAAAACATTTTATTCTCTAATTATAAATTTTCTTTTAAAAACTCTCAAGACTGGACAAGGCATATCAGTTCAGTTCATTCACTTAGTTGTGGGGTCTTTGCGACCCCATGAACCACAGCATGCCAGGCCTCCCTGTCCATCACTAACTACTGGAACACACCCAAACTCATGTCCATAGAGTCGGTGATGCCATCCAAACATCTCATCCTCTGTTGTCCCCTTCTCTTCTTGCCCTCAATCCCTCCCAGCATCAGGGTCTTCTTAAATGAGTCAGCTCTTCGCATCAGGTGGCCAAAGTATTGGTTTCAGCTTCAACATCAGTTCTTCCAATGAACACCCAGGACTGATCTCCTTTAGGATGGGTTGGTTGGATCTCCTTGCAATCCAAGGGACTCTCAAGAGTCTTCTCCAACACCAGAGTTCAAAAACATCAATTCTTCGGTGCTCAGTGTTCTTTATAGTCCAACTCTCACATCCATACATGACCATTGGAAAAACCAGAGCCTTGACTAGATGGACCTTTGTTGGCAAAGTGATATCTCTGGTTTTGAATATGCTATCTAGGTTGGTCATAACTTTTCTTCCAAGGAGTAAGCGTGTTTTAATTTCATGGCTGCAGTCNAGGCTCCGGAGGGAGGGGACACAGGTAACTGACTCATGTTGATGTGTGGCAGAAGTGAAACCGATGCTATAAAGCCGTTATCCTTCGATTAAAGATTTTTTTTTAAGTGAGCATGAGGGCCAAACAGGGAAGACCCATGAGCAAACATGTGATGGAGAATTGTTTATAGGTGTTTTGTGAATGGTTTGTTTTTTCAATCATGACCTTTTAGCAAAATGTGCATAAGCGCTTTCGGAATCCTGTGCCTGCTACTGGGTGGAAACTAAAGAAGAAGCTAAGGGCACAGAGGGGCGGAGGGGCTCCCAGCGGGACCCCAGGCAGCCGCTCTGGGATCCCCGCCTGTCGGCAGCTCGGAGTGGAGCTTCGTGTTCCTGCTCTGTGAATTTGCAGGACTCGGTCAGCTGGCCGCTGAGGCACCGTTAGTGTGCCTGCCCCCTCCAGATTTTGACCTGCTGATAATTCATGGATTTCTTGTCTTCCTCCCAGCCGGTATGACATATGAACACATTCTCTCACATACGAAAGCCACACAAAGGAAGGAACTTCAGAAGATTCCCGCCAGAGACCTGGTGATGGTTCTGCAGAAAGAATCTTTCTAAAGATCTCTATTTTGAAATCTGATTCTCCAAGAAGGCAACTTACTCATGTCAAGGAAGGAGTAGACATTAAAAACTCTTAAGCTCCTAACACAGATGTCTGTGTGTGTCTACATACATATGTAAGCACATATTTCTGTATGTGTGTGTATATATAAACACACATTCACACATTTGTGTGTTTTTGTGTACATAAACACACAGATACAACCACTTGTCTGTGTATACACACACATATTTGCAAGTGAGAGAGAGGTTAGGGCAGTGACTGAAACACAGTGAGCACGAAATGGCTTGGATGTTGTTGTGTTATTGATTAGTGACTCCCATCCAGCCGAGATCTGAGAAACCCCCCGAGGGGAAGCCCGAGGAACTGGTTTGTTGTTCGTTTCTTATTTCAGATCTACCACGAGTGTGTCCTCTGGGCTTCCCAGGTGACTCAGTGATAAAGAATCTGCCTGCCCATACAGGAGGTGCTGGTTTGCTCCTTGGGTCAGGAAGATCCCCTGGAGGAGGAGATGTTCCAGTGTTGCCCGGAAAATCCCATGGACAGAGGAGCCTGGCGGGTCACAGTCCATGGGGGCACAAAGGGTGTCTGGGCGCGCACGAGTGTATCTTCAGAAAAATGTCAGATCACCACGGGGCCCAGCACTCCTTTGATCCTCCTGTTTCATGGCCAGACCCACAGAACATCACCTCCTTTCTCACAGGTCAGGCGACAAGGGTACAAGTGTCCTCCACCCCCACTTCCAGAGAAGTGCCCTGCTGAGTTCAGAACCACGGATAGTGTCGTGGGGGTGCCCGCCCCTGCCACCCAACAATCTTGGAGGTGCTGAGCGGCCCTGTGTCCGTTTTAACCTTTGAAATGCCCTCATCTCTCTGATCACGTGTGTTGTGTTTATTATCTTTTTGAAGCTCTGTGGCTACGGCTCTAACCCCCTGCTAGTTAGATGGCTCATGGCGAGGTAGAAAAACTAAGCGCCCAGACAGCTCACTTCCTCGTTTGCTTGCTGTTAGGAGCATCTATTTGTAAGTGCAGCTTATAAAGGACTTTAGGAAGAGAGAATAGAACTTATCAGATGGTCTCGCTTAATCAGTACACACACACTCATCTTAAAATGACCACATGACCCGGGGCTTTGGGGTCCGCTGATACTTGATGGATCAAAAATAAGAGAATGGTGCACACACAGCGTAAGCAGCAAGCTTTGATTTGGGGTTGTGTAGGTCTGTGTAGTGCCTCGTGGCACGACATCCTTTGTAAGTGAATAAGTGACTTTTTACCTGAAAGTGTTAGTCACTCAGTTGTGTCTGACTCTTAGCAGCCCCATGGACTACAGCCCACCAGGCTCCTCTGTCCATGGAATTATCCAGGCAGGAACACTGGAGAGGATAGCCATTCCCTTCTCCAGGGGACCTTCCCACCCCAGGAATCGAATCCAGGTCTCCTTTTCAGGCAGATTCTTTAACACCTGAGCCACCAGGGAAGCCCCTGAGGCGTAATCCACATAGCCAGCCATTGTGAACACATGTTCAGTTCAGTCCAGTCGCTTAGTCATGTCTGACTCTTTTCGACCCCATAGACTGCGGCACAGCAGGCCTCCCTGTCCATCACCAACTCCCACAGTTTACTCAAACTCATGTCCATTGAGTTGGTGATGCCANATAGAAGGTAAATAAGCAGGGTGACAATATACAGCCTTGACATACTCCTTTTCCTATTTGGAACCAGTCTCTTGTAGATTCAGCTTATCAGCTGAAAGAACCTAGTCTTAGTCTGGCTGATTAGAAATATATTTGGAGTTTATCCAGAATGTAAACATTTCTTCACTCTTTCCATTCAGTCTTCTTACTATGTATAGAGACTACATTGAATCAATGCTTAGAAGTATCTTCTTTTGCATCCTTCCTTGTTCCTTTTTTAATGTCTCCCTTTTGGAAGTGCCAGTTTTGTCTTTCCTACTTCCTTTGTAATGAAACCAGCTCACCTCATTTTTCTGTCATTTCGTTTTCTTGTCTCCCCTGGAATTGGCATCAGAAATCTCATTTTGCTCTGAACATCACATTCTTCAGAGTGGAGTGTTAATGATACTCTAGTGGCTTTATGATATGTCACCCTGCAAGGATGAACTAATTTCCTAATTTCTTTTCCTGTATGTTTCTAGTTAGGATGAATATCCGGAGGGATTCTCGTGGAGGATTTGGAAGTGAGACGTGAAGCAGCGTTCCCTTTATATCTCCTGCATGCCCCTGCCCTGCCTTGCCATCTCACTGGTGAGGGGGTGGTGGAGCTGACAACATTCCACACTGCTAGATCCAACTTCAGCTTCTCTGACTCCTAGGCCAAGCATGTGTGCTTAGTTCCATGAAGAAGGGCCCAAGTCTCTGTAGGTTACCCTTATCTATCAAAAGGTCACTCAAACATAAACAACTGACAAGGGTTTCCCATTGTCTTTGTGGACTCCAGCTCATGCATTCCAGCTTGCTTTTTCTTTCTACCGTATTGTGTCTGTCCTTCCTTCCCAACCGTTTGACCTGTGGCTTTCTAGCTCCTGAATCAAATACATAGACAACTAATCAGGTCCCCAAATTCCAAAAGGCTAATTTTTTTGTAATGAACCACTTAAATTTGTCTATATTCATAGCCTTACCTATATACCTAACCTAATGATTTTTTCTGTTTAATAAAATCCTGACTGATACTAATTTGTACCAGAAATGGTTCTAGAAGGACAGAATCTTAAGAATGAATTGGTTCTGGGTTTTCTGGGATTTGTTCTTTGATCTGATTGGCTCTAATAGTATTAATGACACTATTTCCAATGGTTAAAAGGATATTGATAGCCTATGCCATATAGCACTAAAACACTTATATAAATTATCACCTTTAGATACTTGTGATCAAATAACTATAAAAGGTAAGGCTCCAGGTGACCAATTGTTTGCTATATAAAAACTTTCACTAAAACTAGGAGTGTAGTGGCATTGATTGGTTGCTTATAACTGTGCTGGGAAACTTGGTGAAAATGTATGACAAGCACAGGACTTTAAATTCCCAAAGTCTGCATAAAGGACCCCAAACTTCTTTGACTTCCCTGAAAGAAATACTTATGTCCTCTAGTTACAGTGCTGAGATTGCTGGAAATCAAACCTCAAATCTGATCTTAAGAGTGACTGAATCATGCATCAAACCTGGACTGGCAATTCATTTTACATATGATATTATACATGTTTCAATGCCATTCTCCCAAATCATCCCACCCTAGCCCTCTCCCACAGAGTCCAAAAGACTGTTCTATACATCTGTGTTTCTTTTGCTGTCTCACATACAGGGTTATTGTTACCATCTGTTTAAATTCCATATATGTGCATTAGTATACTGTATTGGTGTTTTTCTTTCTGGCTTGCTTTGCTCTGTATAATAGGCTCCAGTTTCATCCACCTCATTAGAACTGATTCAAATGTATTCTTTTTAATGGCTGAGTAATACTCCATTGTGTATATGTACCACTGCTTTCTTATCCATTCATCTGCTGATGGACATCTGGGTTGCTTCCATGTCCTGGCTATTATAAACAGTGCTGCAATGAACATTGGGGTACACATGTCGCTTTCAATTCTGGTTTCCNTACCCTCCTGCTCTCCGCCTGGGTGCCCTTCCCCAATAAAATCTCTTGCTTTGTCAGCACGTGTGTCTGCCCAGACAATTCATTTCTGAGTGTTAGACAAGAGCCCAGTTTCGGGCCCTGGAAGGGGTCTCCCTTCCTGCAACAATATTAGTAACTATTAGTGATATGATAAACATCGTCTCCAAGAATCTAATGGAGAGGGACTTCCCTGGTGATCCAGTGGTTAAGACTTTGCCTTCCAATGCAGAGGGTCCAGGTCTGATCCCTGATCGAGAGCTAAGCTCCCACATGCCTTGTGGCCAAAAAACTGAAATGTAAAACAAAATCAAGACGGTAATGAATTCAATAAAGACTTAAAAAATGGTCCACATTAAAAAAAAATAATTTCTTAGAGAAAAGAAAAAAAGCCAAGGGGGGAGTTTACAGGAGAGAGAATTGAAACCCATCAGGATCTTCCCAATGGAGTCACCATGTCCTGTTTGTTCTTCGTGGTACTGGAGGCCGTACAGAATGGAATGCATGGTCCCTGGGACCAATCTGGTTTCATCCCAGCTCCCCCACTTAATGGCTGTGAAACCTTAGGAAAAATGCTTCTCCTCTCTCTGCTTCCATTTTCCTATTTGTGCAATCAAAATATTTGTAGCATTGACCTCGTTGCACTATTGGGTGTATTCATATGTTAAAAGTGGAAAGAATTGAGCCTGAAATAGATGAAGTGCTGAGTAATTAGTGACCATCACTGTCTGAGAAATGTCTTTTCCCCAGGGTGTCCCAGCTTTTAATGTCCATCTTTTCTGGAGTTGTATCGCCTTTATGGTAACCATGGCAAACAGCACCTGTAGATGTTTCCATGATGTTTTTTGTTTTTTTTTTTTCCTTAAGCAAAAACTTGAAAATCTCTTTTGAAAACCAAAGCTATCTAATTTTTCCAGGCCAAAAGGAATCTAAATTTTCATCAGAGCTGTAAAATGCTTTAAGTAAGGATATGGGGGATTAGACAGAATGTCCTAAAGCAATTAACTACACAAATGGATGAGGCAAAATTCAAGTCTATCTGAAATACAAGGTCATTGTGTTTTAAGGTGACTGTGGAAACCAGCAGGAATAGAAAATGGAAAGAATTCTAAAGCGTCCTTGCTTACCTGAGTATTTTATTCCCTTCTGTTTTCTTATATATAAAATTTGTACAGTAAGTCCTCTACATATGAACAAGTTCAGTTCCAAGAGCATGTTTGTTAAGACAAATTTGTTCATAAATCCAACAAAGGTAGCCTAGGTACCCAACTAACACAATTGGCTGTATCATGCTGGACTGTAGTAGGTTAGTAACACTTTTCACAGAAATAATATGTTAAAAAAAATGAACACACACACACACAAAACACACTTTAATCTTACAGTACAGTATCTAGTACAGTACAAGAGCTGGCATACAGGGGCTGGCATCGAATGAACAGGCAAGAGGAATTACAGACTGGAGGAGGGGTAGGAGGTGGGAGATGGGAGAGCTGAAGGATTGTCAGCAATAGGAGACGGAGGGCGGGCTGCAATTTCACTCATGTCCGACATTGATGGCACAGGTCCTGGTTCCTTGCTGGAATCAGATGCATGTCCACATCTTTGAAAGTTCGAGACTTGAGGGTTTGTATGTAGGGGACTTACTGTATTGAAGTATAACATGTCTATTGGCAAGGATATGAATCTTAAACGAACTTTTATAACATGAGCACACCCAGATGTAATTGACATTCAGATCAGGGGACAGAACATTGAATGAACCTCTCTCACCTTATTTCACTATTTTTAATTCATATTCATACACACAGCCCTAATGAGGAATGATAATATTCAAATGTTTAAAAAGAAATCATTTTGCTTGAACTAACAGAAGCTATGGGAGGAACTAATTTTTTTTCCTCAGATTTTGATCATGGTTGAGTCCACCAGAAGTAATTTTTTTTTAATGTCTGGATAATCTGCATATTATTGATAGCTGCTCATTGAAAACTACTTTTTCCCAGTTACACGCCAATGAACATAAAATTGAAAAAAAAAAATCCCTTTGGAATAGACATCATTCTTCATTGAGCTGGGCTCAATTATGCAGTTGACTGCCTTTTCTGAAGACAGTTTACCATCATTTGCCCCGGGGTTTGTTATTCAACTGTTGTGTGTTTGTCTTCTCTTTTCAACCACATTTCAGATTCCTATAGAGAGAATTCTCACTAAACTTCTTTGAAGTCTTTGTACTTCTGAATACTCATGACATAGAGTTATCTCACTATATTTCCTGAAGAAATAATTCAAAGAATGTGTGTATCTATCCTCTCCGGCAATACATATTGTTAAAGTAATATAAGTCTCGCTACACAAAACAGAAACAAAACCTTGGTACATTCTTGAAAGCTGATGTTTTCATTAATTAGCATAATGGATCAAGTAAACAGGGAAGAAATTATGTTTGAAAAAGAACAAATTACCTACAGGGCTGAGATCTTGTCATGCGATACATTTGCAGTGTTTGAATATTTTTTGTCTTAAAGAGGGACTATTAATGAAGCCTAAAGGCATTCTCTGTTCAAGGTATATTCAGAAAAATACCAATTGCTTTCCAGTCAAAACATAATAGGAAGAATGGTTAATAGATTATTGAATGTTACTGAATTACTTAGCTAAAGTTCTGCTAAAAGCCTGGAACACCAGCTCTTATTACTTAATTAATTCTTCTTTCCAACAGGAATCATTGAGTAGATACTGTGTACCAAGCAGAGCTTATCTATCACAGACATGTCCCCAAGCTGACAAAGTCAGATACTAAATGATCTAGAAGCAAAGCACACATAATCTGTCTGTCCTAAGAATATGAGGTTAAGTCAGGTGGACAAATCCTCCAGGCTGTGCTCAAATGCTTTCTCCTTCATGAACCCATTCATCTATTCCCCCCCCACCTCCGCATTCCTAAAGATTTTACCCAATACCTTCGTTTTCACTTATTTCCTTTTGTGTTATATTATTGTTACCCTGGATGCTGTGAAGCATGGTGGTCAGAATGTGAATTGTACAGTCAGATTGAGATTTGCATTCTAGCTTTAATCTTTCCTTGCCCTGTGTCCTTGACCATAGGAATCAACCCCTCTGGACCTCAGTTTATTCACCTGTGAAATAGGAATAATTAAAAATTTACACAAGCTATCATACGCATGGGAATTCCCTGGAAATGCAGCGGTTAGGACTCTGAGCTTCCAGTACCAGAGGCCTGGGTTTGATCCCTGATCAGAAAACTAAGATCTCACCGGCCATGGGGTATGGTCAAAAAAATCCTAAGTGCAGTGTGCTTCATGCACTCAGAGATAATAGTAATTATAATGAACACAGCACTAACTGAATTTTTGTGAGTGCTTTAGGTATATTAACTCATTTAACCCTCACAATAACCCTAAAGAGTAGGCACTTTGGTTATTTCAGATGAGAGACTGAGATGCAGAGAGGTTTAGGGAAATCTCCCAACGTGACACAGTGAGTTAAGTGGTGAAATGGAGTTTTGAATTGAGATGTGTTGCCTCTAGTCTTCATGATTGTACCACTGTTCTACTGACTTTTCTAGAAGAACATGGTAGGCATAAAATTAATAAGTGGTAGCTATTAATATGGGCTTCCTATGTGGCGCTAGTGCTAAAGAACCTGCCTGCCAATACAGGAGACATAAGACATGTGGGGTTCGATCCCTGGGTTGGGAAGATCCCTTGGAGGAGGGCATGGCAACTCACTCCAGAATTCTTGCCTAGAGAATCCCACGGACAAGGGGAGCCTGACAGGCTACAGTCCATAAAGTGGCAAAGAATTGGACACTGCTGAAGTGATTTGGCACCCACTGTAAGCACAGTTTTAATCATCTTTTCCCAGCACTATGTAAATAACATAGTAAAACAAAAAGCACATCTATTTATTCATCTGTCTTCCTACTGTTGTGCTCTGCAGGTAGTAGGTCCACAACATTTGTTTGCTGAGTTGAAATGCCTTTCTTAAAAATGAAACAACAAAAGANAGAAAAAAGAAAGAAGGGAAGGAGGGGACACAGAAGATGCCCCTGGCTGCCCCATAAACTGGCTGACGCTCGCCTTGGACGAGAGGAGAGGCTGTGTGGCTGTTTAGGTGACGGAGCTTCATCTCCAACTGAGCGATAAAGGAGAGATAAGAAAACAGACTCTGAGCAAAAACTCAGACGTGTCTGACTGCGCCTTCTGAGGTCCATGCCGTTTCCTAGGAAGCAGGTGGAGGGCAGGCCCCTTCCCGCTCTGGGGCAGGCTGTACGCTGTGCCCAGGCCACGAGGGGCTGGCTGCTGAGGGGATGGGGAGCTTGAGCGGCCTGGCTGCCCTCGCTCAGACAGCAGCCGCTTGCAGTTTGTCGGTCTTCAGTCGCTCAGTCGGTCCGACTCTTTTGAGACCCCATGGACTGCAGCACACCAGGCTTCCCTGCCCTTCACTGTCTCCCAGAGTTAGCTCATGTGCATTGAGCCGGTGATGCCATCCAACCATCTCATCCTCTGTTACCCCCTTCTCCTCATGTCTTCAGACTTTCCCAGCATCAGGGTCTTTTCCAATAAGTCAGTTCTTCTCATCAGGCGTCCCAAGTATTGGAGCTTCAGCTCAGTCCTTCCAAGGAATATTCAGCATTGATTTCCTTTAGGATGGACTGGTTGGATCTACTTGCAGTCCAAGTGACTCTCAAGAGTCTTCTCCTGCACCACAGTTCAAAAGCGTCAATTCTTCGGTGCTCAGCCTTCTTCATGGTCCAACTCTCACATCCGTACTTGACTACTGGAGAAACCATATCCTTGACCAGACAGACCTTTGTTGGCAAAGTGGCGTTTCTGCTTTTTAAAACGCTGTGTAGTTTTGCCACAGCTTTTCTTCCAAGGAGCAAGCGTCTATCTTTTAATTTCATGGCTGCTATCACCCTAGTAATCCTAACAAAAACAGCAGTACGACCACCGCCTGGCAAGGGGGGTCCTCGCTTCGTTATTCTTTTTAAAGAACTTCCACTCAAACCAACCCTGCTTGTCTCTCCCAAATTCGCAAGCTCAGTAAGCTCTGCAAGGGAGCGGACCACTTCTGAACCTTTAACAGCCCCATCAGTCTTCTGTGAAGCAGCGCGGTACACAGTGGCACTTAATAAGTGCTGATTACCTTCCTGGACTCTTGGGAGCTCCCCTGACTTGACTCCTCCATCAACACACAGCCCTCCCAGCAAGTGGCCGAGGGGGCCGGTCCCTGCCGCTTTGATCTGGCGCTTTGTTTTCCCAGAGCTCAGCCCTTGGTGCAGCCAAGACCACAATCTCTGGGCTCGAATGACTTGGAAAAGCACGAATGACATTTGCAGCTGGCTCAGACCCTGAGACTGAAGCCTTGTGCGTGTAAGGGTAGCTTCTGGCAGGCGTTTTGTTTGCTATGGAATACAGACTTCCCTGGGGGAAATTCAGGCATGTTTTCTTCCCCCCGCTACCCCTTTTCTTAAAAAAATAAAATAAAAGGGCTGCAGCCTTAATCTAAGTGGCATCTGCTGACTTTAAAGCACACACACTTAATCCTCACCCCGGAGCACTCTTGACCAGGACACACAAAGCCTTTTGGTTTCAATCAGAACACAAGGGGAAAGGCATCCATTTGGGCAGATACACTAAGTCGTTTTGGCCACAGTTCCTTAGATTTTTCAGTGGCCGTCGATACATCTCAATTTCTGACTGTCCTTACAGAGGAACCTGAAAGTACAAAATCAGGGACCAGGTTCTCATCCATATGTTTCTACTTTTATGTTTGCAAAGCTGAGAAACAGGAAGTTCTGGTATCTGCCTTTTAAATTCATGCACACGGTAGCTTTCTCCAAAGATGATACAAAGTGCTCTATGAACAAGGGTGAAAGTGAGAGGGCAAGAGAAAAGGGTAGGAAGGTAAAGCGGAACTAGGACGAAGCCCTACTGGGGTCGGTCCTCCCAGCCCACCTGCTGGACAGGCTGCATCACGAAACAGGTTCTGAAGTTTTCTACACTGGTGTTTTAGTTACAAAAATAACAGCTATGTTTTATTTAAAGACCAACTGTTCAAGAATCACTGCAATACTGCTACTGCTAAGTCACTTCAGTCGGGTCTGACTCTGGGCGACCCCATAGATGGCAGCCCACCAGGCTCCCCCGGCCCTGGGATTCTCCAGACAAGAACACTGGAGTGGGCTGCCATTTCCTTCTCCAATGTAGGAAAGTGAAACGTGAAAGTGAAGTCGCTCAGTCGTGTCCGACCCTCAGCAACCCCAGGGACTGCAGCCCACCAGGCTCCTCCGTTTATGGGATTTTCCAGGCAAGAGTACTGGAGTGGGGTGCCATCGCCTTCTCCGAATCACTGAAGTAGAGCTCAGTAATTAAAATCTGTGCTCAGTCACGTCCGGCTCTTTGTGAGCCCCCTGGACTGTAGCTCGCCAGGCTCCTCTCTCCATGGGATTCTCCAGGCAAGGATACTGGAGTAGGTTGCCATTTCCTTCTCCAGGGGAATCTTCCCAACCCAGGATCGAACCTGCATCTCTTGCCTCTCCTGCACTGGCGGGCAGGTTCTTTTTACGACTGTGCCACCTGCCATTCCCTTCTTCGGGGCATCTTTCTGACCCAGGGATCAAACCCAAGACTCCCAGATTTCAGGCAGATTCTTTACCATCTGAGCCCCCAGGGAAGCCTGCAATTAAAACAGTAACTACTTATTAAGCACTGACTGCATGCCAGGGATGGTGCCAAACACTTTCTCTGCAAACAAGAGTGGCTGCTTCTCCCAAGGAGGGCCTTGAACTACAATTTCCCATAAATGGTCTCATCTCCAAAATTGGGCGATTACAATTCTCCTTAGATCTTTTCTAAGCCACTCTGCTCCAAGTTTCTAAGATCAGCAACTCATGGGGTTCTGATTCTATCTCTGAACCGTTGGTCTCCATCATCAATACAGACCCTCCTGCAAGCCTATCTAGGACACAATTTCAGGTTAGAAGGCCAAAGTACTTTTTGAAAATTAATTCACCTTTGATGGAAATTAATAGTAAGAAAAATAATGCTTTGGGAAAACCACCATCACCTTAAAAACTGAGCTAGCTCTAGGTTGCTTTCTCTCTAGTCCTTGTAAAACCACTCTGGAGGGAGGCAGAAGGAAAGTGACTGAGGTATCAGGCTGCCCAAATTCAAATTCTGTCTCTGCTGTGTCTCGGACAAGCTAATCTCTCTAAGCCTCGGTTTTCTCATCTGCAAAATGGGCACAACAGGAAGATCGACTTTATGAGCTTTGAGGGGAGGTTGAGGGGATAATGGAAGTCACATGTAAGTATGGCACTTGCCTTATCTCGGTGCTAAAGACACACTCGTGTTTTTATCTCCTAATTAACTTTGCAGAGCACGACTGCGCTATACAAAGAAGCCATGTTGTCGAAGAAAGGGACCAAGGACAAAGATTTTCCTCTAGTTTCTCTCTCTGGCTAGGAATGCAAATATCTGCAGCTCTTCATTAAGACTGAGGATTAAGAGCTGGTGAAAGTGAAGGGCCAGCATGCACGTGGAGCGGCCGGTAGCAGCAGTCAACGTTGGTTGTTGCAACGGTACCTCGTGAATGCCTGCGAGTCATTAACATTCCACTGATAGCGGGTAAAATGATCTGTGCTGAAAAGGAAAGTTGCAGAGGGGGTCGCCAGGGTTTATCTTTGTTTATCCTCCTGTGATGACTCAGCTTCAGGGTCTGTTTCTCCTCTTGGGAGATGATTTGGCTCCTTGCCAGACACCTCCCTGGCTGGGCTAACCAAATTTCTGTTTAATCGGCTTCCATGCTGTGACCTGGCCCCTTAGACTCCAGAGGCTTGCTTCAGAGTCCAGCCTCAGTCCCCATGGGCAGGGTCACAGCGCAATCAGTAAAAGTGGATAACATGCCAAGTGGCTGCCAGGACATCATTGCAAATGTTAAGAAAGTACGGGAGCGTCCGCGATGGCTACCCACGCCACTGTGTGCCGGGATAGAGTCTTTGTCCAAACTCAACCACTTCCCTTGTGTTTTCCTTAGAAAACCATCTGTCCTAACAATATCTCATGTATGAGGCCACCTTGAAATAAACTGAATACTGATTAAACTTCCTACTTCCAGCCAGATCACTTGAATACTACATTTTTGTCTGGTATTTTTACCAATACCTAAAATTTAAACCTCACGAACAGAATGGTCTAAACCAAGAATTCCTCATTTTCCCCATGGCAGATGGGACAAGTCACTGGAGATGGGAATCTCACACTATACTAGACCTGCAACATTTAAGCTGCTATTTCTTCATTTCTGCAAGAAGGGGAACAGATGAGATGGCTAAAGCCCTTTTGAGCAGAGGATGCTGAGAGAACAGGGCATCTGAGTGAACTGCATCACTGCGGATTAACTCATCAGTTCCAGTAAACAAGCTGCTCTTTCACACTGTTGTTGACTGGAGTCAGGGAATCCTGGACGCATGGCATTCCTGGAAGATTCAGTTTGGCTCCCTCAGGGGCAAGCTTCCTTTTCTTAGGGCAGGAGGCATTCTCCCCTGCTTTTAACGTGTGTCCTTCTAGTCAAGGCTATGGTTTCTCCAGGAGTCATGTATGGATGTGAGAGCTGGACTATGAAGAAGGCTGAGCACTGAAGAATTGATGCTTTTGAACTGTCGTGTTGCAGAAGATGCTTGAGAGTCCTTTGGACTGCAAAGAGAGCCAACCAGTTCATTCTAAGGGAAATCAGTCCTGAATATTCATTGGAAGGACTGATGCTGAAGCTCCAATACTTTGGCCACCTGATGCAAATAACTGACTCATTAGAAAAGACCCCGATGCTGGGAAAGATTGAGGGTGGGAGGAGAAGGGGATGACAGAGGATGGCATGGTTGGATGGCATCACCAACTCAATGGACATGAGTTTGAGTAAACTGTGGGAGTTGGTGATGGACAGGGAGGCCTGCTGTGCCGCAGTCTATGGGGTCGAAAAGAGTCAGACATGACTAAGCGACTGGACTGAACTGAAC
>SJYV01029133.1:0-27535 GCA_006410875.1 Neotragus pygmaeus | reverse complement strand
GGGTTGCTACAGAGCTCCGGTTTGAGTTCGCCGAGTCACACAGCGAATTCCCGCTGGCTGTCTGTTTCACACATAGTAACGTGTGTTTCCATGCTTCTCACCCTCTCCTTCCTCCCCACCCTGCCTGTGTCCATAAGTCTGTTCTCTCTATCTGTGTCTCTCGTTCAAGGCCTGCATGTTGATCATGTGTAGACAAGGAGGAGGTCACCTCCCCTCAAACAGCTCAGAGACAAAGGAACATTGGGGGCACACGGGCTACAGGGAGAAGGGCTGAAGCACATACTCCTGGAGATACGTGTTCAGTCACTCAGTCGTGTCTGACTCTTTGCAACCCCATGGACTCTAGCCCTCTAGGCTCCTCTATTCACGAAATTTTTCCAGGCAGGAACACTGGAGTGGGTTGCCATTTCCTCCTCCAGGGCATCTTCCCCACTCCGGGATTGAACCCGCGTCTCTTGCATCTCCTGCATGGGCGGGTGGGTTCTTTATGACTAGTGCCACCTGGGAAGTGCAGAGACTGTGGTGCTTCCACCCCAAGTTTTCGATGCCAACCTGCAGCAGCCAGCAACTGCACCACTTTACTGAGGGCCTTCTCTGGCTGTGAGAGCCTGCTGGCCTGCTGGGCCAGCCACCCACAGTGTGGAAGTACCAGGAAATTAACACTTCCCTGGGAGCAGCCCTCAACCGAGCTGGCGGCTCCTGGCCTGGCTCCAAACTGTAAACTCTTGCCACAGTTCCTGGCAGGCTGAGCTCCAGCCCTGCAGAGTGGTAACTTGCTTCAAGCACACCCCCTATTAGCCACCTTCCCTACCCTGTCTCATTTCCTCCCGAGTGTTCCTTGGGATCATCTCCCAGAAATCCCACACATGATTAAAAACCTGGTCACACAGTCAGCTTCTGAGTGCTCTGCTGCTGCTGCTGCTAAGTCACTTCAGTCGTGTCCGACTCTGTGCGACCCCACAGACGGCAGTCCACCAGGCACCCCTGTCCCTGGGATTCTCCAGGCAAGAACACTGGAGTGGGTTGCCATTTCCTTCTCCAATGCGTGAAAGTGAAAAGTGAAAGTGAAGTCGCGAAGTCGGGCACGCCCATGGACTGCAGCCCACCAGGCTCCTCCATCCTGCCCAACTCTGTGATCCCATGGACTACAGCCAGCCAGGATCCTCTGTCCATGGAATTTTCAAGGCAAAATACTGGAGTGGGTTGCCATTTCCTACTCCAGGGGATCTTTCCTACTCAGGGATCGAACTCACATCTCTTGCACCTCCTGCACTGGCACGCGGATTCTTTACCACCGTGTCACCTGGGACAGCTTCTGGGGGAACCCAAACTAAACCCATTAACAAGAACACCTCCTATGTCAGACGACACCGGTCAGAGCCAGACGGCGGTGAACACACAAACTTGGCTCAGGCAGGCTGCTCTGCCCCGGCGCTGAGAGAGCCTTCCCGGGGGTCTCGGACCCTGGCCAGCTCTACAGCCCCCACAAAGGGGCTCATCACAGAGCAACGCCAGCTCCGAGCTCCTCAGACTTACTTGGAACGGAACTCACTGCTGCTGTTGCTGCTAAGTCGCATCAGTCATGTCTGACTCTGCGATCCCATAGACAGCAGCCCACCAGACTCCCACCATCCCTGGGATTCTCCAGGCAAGAACACTGGAGTGGGTTGCCATTTCCTTCTCCAATGCATGAAAGTGAAAAGTGAAAGTGAAGTTGCTCAGTCGTGTCCGACTCTTAGCGACCCCATGGACTGCAGCCCACCAGGCTCCTCTGTCCATAGGATTTTTCAGGCAAGAGTACTGGAGTGGGTTGCCACTGCCTTCTCCGAGGGAACTCACTAAGAAGAATAAAAGATGGAGGAGAAAAAAAAACAGAGATACCCTGAGGATGCAGGTTGATCTTACACTAAGTATGAGACGAGTCCTCTGGATGCAAGGCCACCTCTGCGAGCAATTCCACATGAGCTAGAAAACGTATGGCTTCCCGCGCCTCGGTTTGAAATTAAACGGTTCTCTTTCCATTGTAGGGCTGTTAGAACAGTGTGGTAGGGAGGGGAGGGAACAAAAGTAAACGGACTCAGTTCTTTGATCCAGGGATCGAACCTGGATTTCCTGCACTGCAGGCAGATTCTTACCATCTGAGCCACCAGGGAAGCCCTCTTTATAACTAGATCTGGTTTGATCCCAGAGGACGCTGTGATGACAGTGACATGCCAGCACCACTTAGGAGCAGGCAGGGTTTGTGAGTGAGATGGGATTACTTTTAGTTTATGGAGTCAGCACACTGAAGTTTTTGGAGCTTATCAAGAACCTAACACAGAGTTTGAAGGCTCGTTAAAATGCAAGTTCAAAGTGATACATACACACACATATATTTGTATATTTTCCAATCTGTCCATTCAAAGAACGATTTACGGACTGTGACAGGCATCATGGGAGGTGCTAGCAGCAAAGATGTGAGCCCATCCTCAGAGTTTAGAGCCCAGTGTGGAAGTATGCCTTCAAATCTCACACGCACAGAACTGCAAGTGTGAAAGGCATTTTATTCAAGTGATAATAGCCACAGTGAGTGTGTGTCTGGAAAAACAAGCTTTCTCATACGACACTGGCTGAAAAGAATCACCCATAAATCCACAACCCAGGATCTGAAGCTTCTGGCAGTTACCCATTTACTCTCTTGCAAGCATTCGACACTTTTAAACAGTGGAGCTCATACACTGCCACAGAGGCTGCATCTTTCACCTCATTCACAGCATACGCACTGATTCTCACAATCTTTCGTTTATGATGGCTACACCAGGTTTTGCTATTTTTAGACCCAATTTTACTATGTTTTGTTTTCATAACCTTCGGCCTCATCTTTAAGACTTCCTTAAACCCAATTACTCGGTTCAAGTTCTGGGATATTTTGAAGGTTTTCAAATCATAGCAAATTGTTTAAAATCAGAAAAACAGCTTATTCTCCCATGCTTTAATTTAAAAGTAATACCTGAGTTTGGTCAACTTTTACCTAAAATGAGTGACTTTTACTAAATATCTAGAAGCAGCAGCTTCTATGGGGAAGATCTCACGTCTTCCAAGGAAAACTCGCCTGTTATGCAGGACTAATTCTTGCTGTTAGTGAAATTAAGGTGTCAAATATTACTATAAGTTTTGGCCCATCAACAGGAGGAGTTTCGGATGAAGCGGAATTTAGCACAGGCTATGTTTACCTGCTTGGTTTGACAATGACTCAAACTCAGTTTCTGAGTGAGAACACATGTCCAACTTTCTCCAAAGAAACTTATTTTCCTCTGGTGTGTGGACTTTCAGTTCCCTGACCCGGGATACAGCCCACACCACCTCTAGGGGAAATGCGGAGTCCTGACCACTGGACTGCCAGGGGGTTCCTGGACTTTTCAGAGAAGTTGTAAAAAAAAAAAAAAATCCACATGGGGAGGGGCAACATGTTGCAATTTTATACACACATATGTAACACACGCACGCATGCACGCACACACACAGAACTAAAATCCCACAGAAGGAAACAAGGTTGAGCCTAAGATTCAGAATAGCTGAATTCCTGTTTCCTGTACGGAGAGTGCATGTTTGTGTGGTGTCTATAAAGCAATCAGTTAAAGTTCGAGTATTTTCCGGTGCTCTGTACTCTATTAAATGTTTGGTACATTGGTAATTAACATGTAATTTGGTTTCTGATGCCAATTATTCTTCTTGCTGATGATATATTTTCAGCTTTAAGATAACCATACCAATCTTAAAAGACACTGATTTATAAAAATTGGGCATGAGTAGGAATATCAGACAGAGAAGGCAATGGCACCCCACTCCAGTACTCTTGCCTGGAAAATCCCATGGATGGAGGAGCCTGGTGGGCTGCAGTCCATGGGGTCGGGAAGAGTCGGACACGACTGAGCAACTTCACTTTGACTTTTCACTTTTATGCATTGGAGAAGGAAATGGCAACCCACTCCAGTGTTCGTGCCTGGAGTATCCCAGGGATGGGGGAGCCTGGTGGGCTGCCGTCTATGGGGTCGCACAGAGTCCGACACGATTGAAGTGACTTAGCAGCAGCAGCAATGTGGTTCTGGTAGACACTGCCCTATGGCTGCGATTTCTATACAGATTTTGAGCTGGACTGAATTTGGCTCATTGTCAAAATGAGCACCGTGTTTACCACCCCGTTCTTCTCTTAAAACTGTCCATTTAAAGCCTTAAGACCCTGACAGAATTGACACAAATGTAAGTTGACCCAATTTGCCACAAAGTCTCTTATAGTTACCGCAGTGTACACAGCTGGGTGCTTTGTTGAAACAGCGATTTTTAAAAAGTAATAGACTGTTGCTGGTTTTCAGTAACCAGAGGACCACAGAGCAATTTCTCCCCCGATATTCCCCTGATGCTGAACGTCCCCCGGTACTCAATCCATCTGTCTCCATCCCTCACCACAGTGCAGAGTTTATAGCCCCAAAGTGGAATCTTTCACCTTCTCTGCCAACATCCTCTAACTCCCTGCACTATACTCACATTTGAATATTGCTCCATAAGAGCTAACGTGACTATTTTAAGCAAACAAGAATGTTTGCTGAGTTGAAAATTAAGAGCCAAATTCTAAAAAGCATTATGCACTTAAAAAAACCCCAAATTCTGACATGCATCAGATTTTGGATCCCATTTCATGATTTCAATACAATATAGACTTGCCTGGTTCCTGGTTGCGGTGACAACACGGAAGAGCATGTATGAGTCACAGGGACCACTGATGAGCCCGGGGGGAGGCATCCTTCCCAGGGGAAAAGAAATCACTGGTTTCTTTTTTTTTTAGAAGCATTTCCCCAAAATCTGAGGGGTCAAGAAGGGATTTCAGGAGGATTTGGGGAACAGTGCATGGCCCTGATTAACTAGCAGCGGACTCCAGGCTCCTCCACCCCGTGTCCGAGAATGGCGGCCTTTTGAGGTTTTCCTCCCCCTGTGCTTGCTTCACTCCGGGCTCAGTTGATGTAAGGAGATTGGATACCACCACTGGCTTCTCACAAACCAAGCTGCTGTGCCACCTGACCAGGCTTTGTTTTTATTTTGTCTTTTAACGTGGAGTGAGTGCTGCTATAAACCTGTACGCTTCACAGAGGGAGGAATTTGGAGCAGTTTTACTTTTAAAAGGGCAAATTCATTGGACTTCAGGAACATCTTTTTGAGGAAAAAAAATTTAAAGTCATGCCTACTTTTCCTCGATACTAAAACATTATCCGGTGGTTATATAAATTTGGAAAATGCAGACCATGAGTAAATGACAAATGTTTCATAATTCCACTTCTTATAAATACTGTTTACATTATATTGTAGAATGCATATACACATATCCTACAAAGTTAGGACTGAACTCTTCATAGTATTTTATTCTTGGCTTTAATTTGAAAGTCTTGTATCCTTTGTAATTAAACATTGTGTGAACGCGTGGCATTATTCTATCAGAGGATTAGATCATGTTTAACTTTTCTCCTTTTAGTGTGTATTTGTACCATCTGAGGCTCTATGCTAAGACGTACAATCCTTTAACAGACATCTTTTACATGAGTCCTGGTTGTTTCCTTATTATATGTTCCTAAACAAGACTGAAAGCCTCCTAATTAGCAAATCACTGACCAGGAAGTTCCAACACTCCTGTCACCAAGAGGTAAGTACGTTCACCCTCCTTCACCACCACTGGCATTGAGTTCAGTTCAGTTTAGTCGCTCAGTCATGTCCGACTCTTTGCGACCCCATGAACTGCAGCATGCCAGGCCTCCCGGTCCACCGAGTTTAAAAACGTGTCTGCCAGTTGAAGACATATGTGCTCATCTTGTTCCCAGGTGGCGCTAGTGCTAAAGGATCCACCTGCCAGTGCAGGAGCCCTAAGAGACATGGGTTCGATCCCTGGACCCAGAAAATCCCCTAGAGGAGGGCATGGCAACCCACCCCTTGCCTGGGAAATCGCATGGACAGAGGAGCCTGGCAGGCTACAGTCCGTAGGGTTGCAAAGAGTCGGATGCAACTTAGCACACATGCACGTGTTCATCTTGGTGTAGGAACAGTAGTCGGAATTAAGACACATTCCATTCCCAGCTTAGAGACACTGCTCGGGCGGACGCCGCGGGGGGAGGCACTTCAGTAACAAGGCAGTGTGTGTGCCAATCAAGTGCCCAGGTCTGGAAGTCAGACATTCTGGGTCTTTATATACCAGCTGGGGGGTCTTAGAAGTGAAAGTTGTTCAGCTGTGTCCAACTCTTTGCAATCCCGTGGACTGTGGCCCGCCAGGCTCCTCTGTCCATGGGATCCTCTAGGCAAGAATACTGGAGTGTTGCCATGCCTTCCTCCAGGGGGTCTTCCTCACCCAGGGACTGAACACAGGTGTCCCGCATTGTGGGCAGATTCTTTCTCGTCTGAGCTACCCGGGAAGTCCAGGAGAGGGTGGCCCAAGGCTACGTCCCCGGAGCCTGGCCGGGTCTGGAGTGTTCCTCCTGCGCCGTGTCCCCTGAAGGGCCTTACGCTGTTAGCTCATGTCCACTAAATGCCCACTTCAGGACTTGGCCCCTCCCCTTATCTAGGTGAGGCATTTACAGACGGAAATCTGTTAGGGGGATGATCAAAGGCCAGCTTTAGCATCTGCTTTTGTGTGTTAGCCATAGGGGCAGAGAGGCCAAACCAAACCCAGCCCCTGGACTAAGAATGTGCCTTTCAGGTCTTAAACAGCATCAGGGTCCTTAGAGTCAGTCTCCATCTGGACTATTTTTTGAGTCAAGGAACCAAAGGTCAATCTTTCTCCTTCACATTTGGACGGCTATGCACTAAGCTGGTGGTAGGCTATTAAACCCTCATTAAAATCATCTCTATTACCAAAAATACCTCCCTCCCCAACAAAAAGAACCCAAAGCAACCAAAAAACTCTGAACACCAAAATGTTTATGTCCCCAACACTTGGTTACCACACTAAGATTCAACTAGTTCAAGTGCATCTTTTGCTTTCAGAGGTCTCAGGTTCCTGCTGTGTCCCAACTTACTAGGTCTGGGCTGAGGTTTCCAAGCCGGAGAGGGGCTCCTCTGATACAGTCCTCCCTTAGCAGAAAAAAATAACCAAGGCATCAATAGCTTTACACTCCAAGGACTATGTCCATCTGTTATATGTGGTCAGTCTAGCTGGGTACCAACAGACAGAACTTTCTGGAAAGAAAACAAGAGAATCTTAGAGGGACAAGACTGAAGTCAGAGGGACCAGGTAGGAGGAGAGGCCGTTATCAAGGTCCAGAGAGAAAAGACGAGGATAAACGTCATCAGGCGGTGGATTCAAGAAGTAATTACTTAGAAACTTAACCCAGAGACATGCTGGTGGACCGGATGCAGGAGATGACACGGAATCAAGGGTAACTTTTGATTCTAGCTTCCCAGGCGGCTCCAGTGGTAAAGAACCTGCCTGTCAGTACCAGTGCAGGCGACAGGAGAGACACGGATTCAAGCCCTGGGTCGGGACGATCCCAGGGAGAAAGAAGTGGCACCCACTCCTGTATTCTTGGCTGGAGAATCCCATGGACAGATGAGCCCGGGAGACTCCAGTCCATAGGTTCGCAAAGAGTCAGAGACGACTAAAGCGACTCAGCAAGTGTGGGTGTGCGGTGCTGCTAACACGGGAAATGGAAGATGAGCAAGTGGTGCTGCAGGGCAAAATCCGGAAGCTGAAGTTCTCCGGGAAAATCAAGGAGATGAGTTCAGCCGTCAGTGAGTCTGAGTGGAGGGAAAAGTTGGGAGTCATCAGCCACAGAGGGAAAGCGAACAGTGCAATCGTAAGAGACGTGCCCCTCAGGGGGGCAGAGAGAGACGGGCAGTGAGCTGAGGATGGAAGCCCGGAGAAACGTCAGTGAGCGTGCTGTGGGGAAGGAGTCAGAGGTCGGAGCCAGAGAGAGATGCTCAGGGCAGCCGCGAGGGGAGACAGCTGGATGGGAAGCAAGGGCCTCGTCACGTCAGCGTGGAAAAGCGGCCACTGCACGTGGTAAGATGATCTTCCGCTGACCTCGAGAAGAAAAATTTCAGGAGAGCACTGAGGCAAAAGCCTTATCACTACAGCCTTAGCGGGGAAAGCCGAACACACAACGATGGAGACGGTACGCTGGACGATTCTTTTAAGAAATCTAGATGCTAAGTGGGGAGATAAAGATTATCGAAAGCAAGCAGAAGCTGTGGAGTATTGTTCAGGTGAGAATGGGCTTCCTGGATGGCTCCGTGGTAAAGAATCTGCCTGCAATGCAGGAGACCTGAGTTCGATCCCTGGGTTGGGAAGATCCCCTGGGGAAGGGAAAGGTTACCCACCTCAGTATTCTTGCCTGGAAAATTCCATGGACAGAGGAGCCTGGTGGCTACAGTCAGTAGGGTTGCAAAAGAGTCCAACATGAGTTAGTGACTAAACAAGAGTCAGAAAATAGCTGAGTGAAGATGATCAGTTTAGCAAAGCCTTTGAAGAAGCAGGAGGGAATAGGGTCAAGGTCAGAGTTCATCTTGAATAGAAAGGTGGACATCCCATTTTTTGATGATAATTTTCAACTTCTTTCCTGTCTTTTTCATCAGCTGGCATTCATAGAAGTGATATGGCCTCTAGGGATTCTCTGGAAAACCTGGCTTAAACTATGGCTTACGGCACAAACAAAGGAGTAGAGGATGAACAGAGTGATGAACACACGCACGGAACAGTTTCCATAAAGCACCAATTTCCCATTGTTCTAAGAAAGTTTTCTTCTCCAGTCCTTGCTGATCAACAGCACTAGGTGTTCTTACTATTGTTATTTTAGATTCAGCTTTCCAAATATGATGCAGCCAGTACTGGATCTAATTATTTCTTGAGTTATCTGTAACATTTTTCTTCAATACAATATTTCATGTATTTATTACATATATTTTATGTGTTTTATGCTTTATTACAACTTCCATTCTGTCTAAGTAAGGGCTGTAAATTGACGGGTTCAAAACTGCTAAAGTAAAATACTAAAATCCCACCAAGAACTTCCTCTAGAGAAGACCGTCTTGTTAAATACATCCGAGTACTCAATGTTCTTCCAGCAGAATAAAGGATCCAGGGTGAGCTAAATGATTTGATATCCTCAAATTACTGAGCTGGCCACACAATTACTGAACAAAAAGAACTCCCAATGCTAAAAAAGAAATTTCCCAGACACTGGAAATACTGTCTCATCATTGCCCCCGCTGGAGTGAAAGCAAGAAGAGACACATTCAAGATAAAAATAAAAACCACATTTACTTTCAGCCACATGTGATCTCCCCCCCTCTTTGGTCCAAGAGTCTCATGAGCCAGCAAATCAGACCTCGTATTAAAGAGAATACAAGAAAAATTAGGGGAGCAAAAAAATATCTTGTCTCCAGGAACAAAACAGTTATTAAGTACCTACTGTGTGTTTACAGTTTATTGTGATCCACACAGTCAAAGGCTTTGGCATAGTCAATAAAGCAGAAATAGATGTTTTNAATTAGGGGAGCAAAAAAATATCTTGTCTCCAGGAACAAAACAGTTATTAAGTACCTACTGTGTGTTTACAGTTTATTGTGATCCACACAGTCAAAGGCTTTGGCATAGTCAATAAAGCAGAAATAGATGTTTTTCTGGAACTCTCTTGTTTTGTGTTTACAGGACTGTGTGTAAGACAAGAAAGTGATGCCTTCCAACAGCAACTCATGCAGGGACCGAGACACACAAGCATGAAATAAAAAGGAGCCCTTCAAGGGACTTCCCAGTGGTGCAGGGGCTAAGACTCCAAGCTCCCAATGCAGGGGGCCCAGGTTGGATCCCTGGTCAGGGAAACAGATTCCCCAAGCCATAACTAAAGGATACTGCATTCCACAACTAAAGACTGAAGATTCCATGTGGCTCAGCTAAGACCCGGTGCAGCCAAATAAATAAACAGAGAGAATTTTCCTTTAAAAAAAGAAACCTCTCAAGTTAGTAACTGGTTAGCACAAATGAGTAGTAGAGACTTGAATGTTGCAGGCTTCCTGAGACTGAGGGGGAGGGGCAGGGTGAGAACCAAGGAAGATCTCCCAGAAGACTTGGGAGTAGAATTAGGTCTTAAATACTTTATCAGTCATCTCTATGACATTTCAGAAAAAAAAGAGGGGGAGGGGATGAGAGTAAAGGGATAAATTTAAGACAGTGTATTTCTTCGGGCCTTGGTGAGAGCAGAAGGTGTATATGGACAAGTGATGGGGATCCATCTGCAGAGGAGAATGGGGCACGTGATGGAAGGGCATCAGGTACAGCAGTTAGGAAATCCGATGTGGGGTGTGTGTGTGTATCTGTGTGTGTGTGTGTGTATCCGTATAGTAGTAGCAGTGCTACAGTTGTTGATACAAACACTCATTTTTTTCATCATTAAAATTCCATGTTGTCCTACCCGTGGTCCTGGAAATATATAAAAGTAATCTTTCGGACAGTGTAGTGTAATAGAAAGGGCACTGGAATTTAAGTCAGGCTATCTGATCTCCAGCCCCAATTCGGTCAGTTTACCCTCCTGACTTGAGACAGCTCACTCTGGTCCCTTCCACCAGATTCTTCATCAGGCAATGTGGAGCCAGATGACACTTTGTCACCCACAGTTCTAACATCTAACAACATGGATGTGCCGGCTGTCTAGAGCAGATACAAAGCCTGAGGATGACTGACGGGTCCTTGTGTCCTGATAAACTGAAAAGCAAAGAACAAACACTTCAGCGAATGAACCGAGAAGAAGCTGAAGAAAGCGAGCAAGGGCAGTACAGCACCCACTGGAAAACAGTACGGAGAGCTCTTTAAAAACCTAAAACCAGAGCTACCACATGGTCCCACTCGTGGACATATATCCGAAGAAAACTCTAGTTCGAAAAGATACATGCACCCCAATGTTCACTGAAGCACTGTTTTACAACAGACAAGACACAGAAGCAACCTAAATGTCCACAAGCAGACGAATGGATCAAGATGGGGTACATAGATACAATGGAACATTACACAGCCATTAAAAAGAAAGAAAAGATGCCATTTGCAGCAACATGAACTTGTAGATTATTATACTAAGTGAATTTAAGTCAGAGAAAGACAAATATCATATGATAGCACTTATATGAGGGATAATTTTTAAAAATCATTTAAAAAACGATACAAACGAACTTATCTACATAACAAAAATGTTATGTACATTTCTGTACACAGACTTAGGGAACAAACTATGGTTCCCAGGGGAAGGGTGGGAAGGAAGCATAACTGGGATGTTGGGATTGACATGCACATACGTGAAATAATCAATAAGGACTGTAGAAAGAAATAAAAATAAAGCTTAAAAAATGTCCTAGGAACATACACGTGTATGTTGGACACTCAAATACAAGTGTTTCATTCATCTAACTACCAGGCATGGTGCCCATTGCTGAGAATGCTGAGAATGAGCGACTTGTGGCCTCTAAGGATCGGGGGTGGGGGAAGAGCACCCACAGAGGGAAAGGCAGGCCCATCAGTTACGAGCAAGCAGCTCAGTGTTTCCTCTGAAGGGGACCCAGTGCCGCGTCCCCCTCAGCCCCCAGCAGGAGCATGGGCCGCGTCGGCTGAGTGTGCTTTAAAAACCTATTTCCATGTCATCTTCATCTACTGGACACAGAATAGATACACACATGACCACCTATACAGCTCCTCCTTTAATATTCTCAGGGTGCTGTCTTTTTACGAGGGGAATGTCTGGAAAGCAGGATGTATGCCAAGAAACACGGTTTGGGGAATCCCCTGGGGGCTCAGTGGTTAGAACCCCACACTTTCACTGCAGAGGGCCCAGGTTTGATCCCTGGTCAGGGAACTAAGGTTCTGAAAGCCTCGAGATGCAGCCAAAAAAAATAAAAAGAAAGGACGGAAGAAACATGGTTTGAGGCATATTAAATTCATTCCTTTTAAGGATGAGGGCCAAGCAACGTGGACCTTGACCAAGAGTGTGCGGAACCTACAAAGCTGCCTGGCCTGCCGCTGTGCGGACCAGATGGGGCAGGAAGAGACGGGAACCAACGCTGACTCACCTCCGTCACCCATCCCGCTTCTTTCCACACATTGTCTCACTCCCTCCTCCAAACACCGGGATGTGATGAGAGCCACTCCACAGCCTGAATCGTTTAGAGAAGCTGGGGCGTTAACTGGGATTAATTATAGCGTAGCCTGGAATAGGAGGGGAGGGCATATATCTAACTCCAGAGTCCACTTCGTTCTCCCCTATGAAGCTACTTTCAGGACTCTGAACACAGAGATATCAGATGAAACCTTCCTCCTGTGAGAACAAGTATACAAAATAAAAAATTACTCTCGAGCTTACCTAGGCCTTGTTCATTTTCACCAAGTCGCATCAGTGGCTCACAGGACTGCTGCCCCGGCCTGGTAATTGCAACCTCCTGTCGGGCAAATCCCCAGAGTCTGTGGGCTTCAGAACACTTCAGTGTGGGCGCAAAGTAGGGAGCCAGAGACGGGAGGTCAACATAAAAGGGAAGCATTGCATTGGATTATTTCCTTTTCATAATATTTTGAAACCTTGAGCCTGGTGCTTTTTTTATTTTTTCCCTAAGCTATTCTTCGTTTTCCTTCCATCATGCTTAATATATGTTCAAACAAAATCTTTAAAGACAAGAAAACAGAAAGCAGATTCCAACAAGAAATTACGTTTTATTCTCAGCACAGTTAGGTTCAAAAGAAAATGACTCATAGAATTGTTAGGCTAAAAGGAAATGATAGTGACATCAGATGGACATGCATATGATTTCCCATTACTTCAGATTATGAATCTAGATCTGTATTTTGAAACGAAAAAGAAAAATGGAAACTTAAACCAAAGCAAACCTTGTAGGAAATTTTAAATAAATGCTCCCATACAAGCCCAGTTATTTGTAAAAACAGACTACAAAGAGAGTAGCATTATCATATTGCTTTTAGTCCTTACATTTCAACTTTTATATTCACACATGCACGTATATAAATATATTAACCTTACTGAGTATGCACAACCCTCCCAAAGAAATACGAGCAATGTGGAAGGAAAACAATTTAATTTGGTTCTCATTTTATTCACATTCAAAGCACTGCATTGTGAAACATAAAACATATACTGAAACCAACACAAAAGTTATATATTAAGTGCAAAGACTGCTTGTCAAGAAAGACCTGTAAAAAATAGCATCCAGGTTAAAACACAGGTCTTTACCAGCACTCTAAAACTCATCCTACATACCCTGTGTCTACTCACGAATTTTTTTTTTTTAAACAAAAGTACTTTGCTTTTCCATCACAGAAAGATTAGATCACACTGGTTATAATGTCCAAGCTCCTCAAGAGGTCCATATATATGGGTTGTATATGTGTGTGTCCATGTGTGCACACACAGTGAAGGAAGCTTTATCCATTTACCCACGTCATAACTGCACTTCGTAAAGGCAGTCACCAGATGTTTCTGTCACATGCGCTGGACATCCATGAACCTTGGCCAATCCTGGTTCCATTGAGAGATCCCCAATAGCTGAAAAACTCTGCAGACTGTCATAGCCACCCCTTGCCTTTTTAAAACTGTTTCACCGTCCATAACCTGGCACATGGAGATGATAAATGCTGGCTCCTGATGAATAAGCACGTGATTATAGCCACCTTAGACACAGTGCACCTGGCCACACGCTCCTAAGTCTACTGACCTAAAAATAACATACCTGTAACATTGGTATCATGGCTTGCCAGAATTTTAAAAATTCAAATTCAAAACAGGGATTCAATAAATAGCAGATGGTTCTTAATCTGCGAGGCCCTGAGGCTTCACTTAGTCTTATTTTTAGTCTTGTCCTTAACATTTAAAAATGCATGCTTGCCGTAAAATAAGTGAGATATACCAAAAAGCACAAAGAAGAAAGGAGAAATTATCCATACATCTACCAGCCATACCTCCGCACAGTAATATTACGTAACGACACTCCATCTGGATTGGACCCTCGATCTGAGAGCCCCCTCCTGGCCCAGTACCTCCTCTACTGGAAGGCAAATTTCTCCCAAGTGGTCCAAGAGTGTGGTCCCCATCATTAGCATCAACCAGAACCTTACTAGAAAAGTAAATTTTATGGCTTCACCCCAGGCCCACTAACCACGATCTCTGGAGATGGGGGCCAGGCGATCCATGTTTTAACAAGCCCTCCAGGTGGAGAATGGCATGGCTCCCCACTCCAGTGTTCTGGCCTGGAGAACTCCATGCACTGCATAGTCCATGGGGTTGCAAAGAGTTGGACACGACTGAGCGACTTTCACTTTCTCTTTCCAGGTGGTTCTGATGTTCATCTACACCTGAGAACCATGCTCTAAACAATGAGGCTCCACCCAGATTCAGTTCAGTTCCAGAAACCTCCCAGAACCCCCTTGGAAACGCCTCTCAGTAGAACCTCGGGTGCAGAATCCAGAGCTGTACTTCAGTCTGCATATCTTCTCTCAAGTCACTAAGTTAATCGTAAATGTAGCCAACAAGCACTCACTGGTGAGAAGCAGCAAAGCATTCAGTAATCGCTAAGGTTTAGAAGACAGAAACTCCCCTTTTATCCATTGTTATTCCCAACTAAAAGATTATTCCCAGTTTTGAGAGGTAAAGGAAATGTTTTGTCATACTTCTCCATAGCAGAATTTCTACACTACAAGCTCGCCATATGATTTCTGAAATCCATGTAATAGCAAGACTATAGAAAAAACTACTACCCTTTCTTTGATCTTACACCATGCAATTCAGAATGCTTTCGTTTTGCCTTCAATAGTAAATGAAATCAGCAGCCTGACTGAATCTTGATGCTGGAAACGTAAGGAATGTTGACAATGTCGAAATTGATGAGTGGAGACTGTGCTGAGGTCTCACGAGAAGATGATACTCAGTAAACATCAGCTCTCTTTCATAAAAAATAACTGCTTCCTCTGAATTAATTACAGAAACTCAGGTTCATTTTACTAGACCTATCAGACTGGCAGCAACCTAAAGGCCTAATATAACAAAGTGTTGATGAGCAGAGAGAGCAACAAAAACTCTCCTATGCCACTACTGTAAGTGAAAATTAGCATAACAATTTGATAGCACCATGCAAAAAAACTGGAGAAGGAAATGGCAACCCACTCCAGTGCTCTTGCCTGGGAAATCCCATGGACAGAGGGGCCTGGCCGGCTCTCATGGGGTCACAGGAGTTGGATATGACTGAGTGATTAAACCATCATCACCGCACCTGAAAACATGCGTATTACCCCAGCAGCTCCAATCCTAAGAACACTGAGGACTTGCACACTGAGAAATTCAAATGTGTGAGTACAAGGGCACACACACGAAGAGAGAGAGCAGCTAAAAGCCTGGGAAATGACCCAAACACCCACCAAGACAGGAAGAACGGCCGCTTACTCACACAGAAAAAGTCACATTTTGATAATGTAAGATATTAAAAGTAAGCTGTGAAAGTAGAGGTACATTCATGACACCATTAATGTCAACGTTTAAATACTTGAAAAATTATAGTATTTATGATAAGGAATAGACACATAGATCAGTAAAAGAACATTTCTGAGATATAATACAATTCAGATGTGAGACACTGTGTGTTTCTTCTGGGGAAAAGGATACACAGAGAGCTTCAACTGTGTTTGCAATTTTTTTTTTTTTCAGGTAAATACAAAGTGTTTTGATGATATTCTAGAACACTTGCAAAGATTTAAAATGTTTTTTAAAATGGGTTTTGAATCTCAAGAGATTAAGAATATCAACTCTAGCCCTTACTTAGTAGTGAGACCTTGGTCAAACTAAGCTCCATGAGATTCGGCTGTCTCACCTGGTATTGAAGATTTTTGAGTACAAAGGAAGTGAAGGATGCCCTGGACTGAGGACAACTTTCGAGAAAAGTGGAGGTAAGAATAACAAAGTAGGGAACCACAATTCGATACTGAAACAAATAATAATGGACACAAATTCACGGAGCAAGAGAGCAAGACTGTGTCGGACGGGCAGCCTCATTTCTTGACACTAAATCAAGGAAATAAGAGGACACTTTTGTCTTTTGCTAACTTGTAAACTGGAAAAAGCAAAGTAATTCTTAGAGCACAGCTGCTGGGTGTATCTGGGAGACTTCTGATCTCAGGAGCTAAAACTTTAAAAGAACTACCTTTCGGGTTGGGGTTTTTCACAGTTAATCTCATCCATCTGATATTACGAGCTCTGGTCCATTATCAAGGCTGCCACTTTCTCATCTTGCCCCTAAACTTCAAGCTCAGACTCTTAGTGACCCATATTTATGTAATATAAATTGGTGATACAGTGCCAGCTAAACCATCGTGATACAATGCTAGCTAAACCAAGATGACATATACTGAGAACGCAGCTGCCACGCTTCTTCATTTAGCAAGCAAATAAAGAACACAGTGTTCANAGATGATACTCAGTAAACATCAGCTCTCTTTCATAAAAAATAACTGCTTCCTCTGAATTAATTAGAGAAACTCAGGTTCATTTTACTAGACCTATCAGACTGGCAGCAACCTAAAGGCCTAATATAACAAAGTGTTGATGAGCAGAGAGAGCAACAAAAACTCTCCTATGCCACTACTGTAAGTGAAAATTAGCATAACAATTTGATAGCACCATGCAAAAAAACTGGAGAAGGAAATGGCAACCCACTCCAGTGCTCTTGCCTGGGAAATCCCATGGACAGAGGGGCCTGGCCGGCTCTCATGGGGTCACAGGAGTTGGATATGACTGAGTGATTAAACCATCATCACCGCACCTGAAAACATGCGTATTACCCCAGCAGCTCCAATCCTAAGAACACTGAGGACTTGCATACTGAGAAATTCAAATGTGCGAGTACAAGGGCACACACACGAAGAGAGAGAGCAGCTAAAAGCCTGGGAAATGACCCAAACACCCACCAAGACAGGAAGAACGGCCGCTTACTCACACAGAAAAAGTCACATTTTGATAATGTAAGATATTAAAAGTAAGCTGTGAAAGTAGAGGTACATTCATGACACCATTAATGTCAACGTTTAAATACTTGAAAAATTATAGTATTTATGATAAGGAATAGACACATAGATCAGTAAAAGAACATTTCTGAGATATAATACAATTCAGATGTGAGACACTGTGTGTTTCTTCTGGGGAAAAGGATACACAGAGAGCTTCAACTGTGTTTGCAATTTTTTTTTTTTTCAGGTAAATACAAAGTGTTTTGATGATATTCTAGAACACTTGCAAAGATTTAAAATGTTTTTTAAAATGGGTTTTGAATCTCAAGAGATTAAGAATATCAACTCTAGCCCTTACTTAGTAGTGAGACCTTGGTCAAACTAAGCTCCATGAGATTCGGCTGTCTCACCTGGTATTGAAGATTTTTGAGTACAAAGGAAGTGAAGGATGCCCTGGACTGAGGACAACTTTCGAGAAAAGTGGAGGTAAGAATAATAAAGTAGGGAACCACAATTCGATACTGAAACAAATAATAATGGACACAAATTCACGGAGCAAGAGAGCAAGACTGTGTCGGACGGGCAGCCTCATTTCTTGACACTAAATCAAGGAAATAAGAGGACACTTTTGTCTTTTGCTAACTTGTAAACTGGAAAAAGCAAAGTAATTCTTAGAGCACAGCTGCTGGGTGTATCTGGGAGACTTCTGATCTCAGGAGCTAAAACTTTAAAAGAACTACCTTTCGGGTTGGGGTTTTTCACAGTTAATCTCATCCATCTGATATTACGAGCTCTGGTCCATTATCAAGGCTGCCACTTTCTCATCTTGCCCCTAAACTTCAAGCTCAGACTCTTAGTGACCCATATTTATGTAATATAAATTGGTGATACAGTGCCAGCTAAACCATCGTGATACAATGCTAGCTAAACCAAGATGACATATACTGAGAACGCAGCTGCCACGCTTCTTCATTTAGCAAGCAAATAAAGAACACAGTGTTCAGTAGGTTTACTCAAAAGGAACTTAGCTAATCCTTCTATTTTTTATGCATTTTTCATCTCATCCATCAAATTCGAAGTTGACTTACATGAGGCACCTCAAAGAATCTGACTCAGCGCTCTCCACCCTTCCTAGCTGCGCCATTGGGCAAATCATTTAATCTCCTCTACCTCACTGCCAACATCTGTAAAACAGAGATACTAAGAGGGCTTCAAGAGGGCTTAGTTCATGAGGGTATTATGGGGACTAAATAAGTTATTTTTAAATACTTTGACAAATTCCTGGAACACGGTAAGTGTGGTAAGTTTTTGAACAAGTACAGCTATAAATAAGCTCCACGGGCAAGAGAAGGCGATACTGAACATCTCGCTTGCCCTTCAACATGTCCAATAGATAATGCATCTAAAGATTTACAGTCTCTTATACTAAGGATGTCAAGGGTACTACCTGCACATCACAATATATTATAAGACTAGCTGGTGTAAAAGCCGTGAAACAGATGAGCTCGTTCTCAAAAGTCCACACTAAATTTCAGATCCTTCCCAGACTTCAGAGAACTTCAAAGACATGTTCACCTTCAGCTTTCAAAATCTACACACACAGGTGTTTTCTCTTAATTTCCATTCCTAAAGGTCTCCAGTAAAACCATTATTCCACAGAACTTAGCTCCATTAAACATAATCATAATACTAACATGGCTTATAATACTAATATTTTCAAAAGGGCAAGTGTGCTAAAATCCGGGAACTAGCAGACGCAGGGTGCTACACATGACAACTTGGGGGAAAAAATCAATGTTTCATGTAAAGAGAGACAAAACAGCCACGGGACTCAGAAAGCGAACTCTCACTCAGTTGAAATGTGAAAAGACCACAGTCCAGCCAACATCTGATTATAGGCTGTAAAAAACTGAAAAAAGGTCCCAGCCTGAATTACTCACCAACAAAAACAAATTTAATAAACATGCATTGTCTTAAGCTGCTAAGCTTGGGGGGATTTTGGTATGCAGCAATAGACAGCAAACACAAAGCTAATCAACTAATCACAACATCAGAACATCCTGGTCATCCAATGGCTGGATGAATCTGAGTGTATCTTCTGGTTCCTTAAAACCTCTAAATGTCCATTTATCATTTTTGAAACTAAAATGAAAAATTCTTATTGTCCCAAGGTTTATATTGTCAAATATGCTTTAAAAACCACATAAATAGATAATCACAGCTTTCAGCTTCATTTAAATCATGTTATCCCAGACTGAGATCTCTGTCAAGCTTTATTTTTATAGGGAGGGTTGCTATTTTTGAAATACAAAACTATTTTATATTAAATACTGGTAAATAAACTTTTTCAAATTCTACATGTCCTTGTGCCCCTTACATGCTTCCTGTTTAATGCACCTGGTTGCTTTTAAAGATGACTACATAACCTCGAACCCATAAATTTTTTTTTTTTTTTGGTCATGTGGTTTGTGGTATCCCAGTTCCCTAACCAGGGATTCAGCCTACACCCTTGGCAGTGAACGTGGAGTCCTAATCACTGGCCCATCAAGGAACTCTCATCAGAGCCCCCAAAATCTTGAGTTCTGAGATAAACTTATCTCGCATGATAAATAAAACCATAGGGGTCAGGAGGCATATTTAAATGATTAGGGGATACTTAATCCATTGTTACTACTTTTGAGAAGCTGATGAACTAACTATAAGTGCCTTTTAACATTTCCTCCATAAAGTAAGGCAGTTAAACATTAGAATTAGACATTTTTATATATTTGTTCTGGGTTTTTGTGTTCTTCATATTGGTTCTAACACCCAAAGGGGTCAACAGCTCAGTTTTTATCTATTATTTGAAAGAATTATACACAGAGCCCGGAAAGGCAGTACACTTTAAGCCTCATACATAAATTGGAATAATTCAGGGTCAAATATATCCTAATGCAGCTGAGCAGCAGTTTTGTCCACGTTAGCTGGACTGTGGTCAACCTTGGTATTAAGTGTGGGTGGTCGTGGGGAGAAGGGAGCACTGTCGTCACTTTTTTTTTTTGAGGGGGTGGAGGAAAAGGGGTCTTTTCTGGCTTCTTAGAGTTTAAACAGTGGTTTAAAGTACCAAAGCAATCATTTCCCCAGCATCGACTTTCTCATCATAACCTCTTCCACAAATGAACCCAGCCTTTCTGTGTCATCAGGTTTTATTCATTTCTTAATGAACTCAAGTTCTAAAACACACATCAGCAAACTACAGCCCTCCACCCATCTTTACAAATAAAGTTTTATTGGAACACAGCAAGACCTTCATTTACATAATGTCTGTGGTTACTTCCATGCTGTGAGGGCACAGTTCAGTAGCTCTGACAGAGACCATATGTGCCCACAAAGCCCAGAGTATTTAGTATCTGGTTCTTAATAGAAAAGGTTTATGTATTTCTGTTCTAAAAAATGACAAACTCTAAGGCATTGTGTCTGCGCAGTCAGCACTTCATAGTGAAGTAGAACTGTTAGAAGAATAACAAATCAAAAACATAGTGTAGTTATTTCTTCTCTAGACGCAGGACTGAATTTGGAGTCCAGAGAATTACACGGGAATCTTTCCTTCATCCCTCTGACATGAGAACCTTGGGCAGTTCACTTAAGTTCTCAGAGACTGTTTCTCATTACAAAATGACATTAATATCTGACCCATTTCTTGGGGTTGCTTAATGACAGGATGAATTTATATGCAGCAACTTTGTAAACCATCCATTTTTTTTCCATTGTTTACTGGTATGATGCCTGCTATTGAGAGAGTCAATCCCTAGGCACGTTGATAAGAAGTCCAGGGTTCCCGAGGAGGAGAAAGGGGTCTGGGGCTCTCAAGGAGGAGACAGGGGTATGGAATTCTCGAGGAGGAGGAAAGGACAAACTTTTTTTCCCTGTATTCCTTAGTCTTAGTCACATAAAACGTTTTCATCTTTAAGCCCAGAACTGACGACTACACAACAGGCACCTCAGCTGAAGCTCTTCCTAAGGGTTCTACACCAACAGTGTCCCCTGCCTGCGGACAGCGTCTCCTCCCCGAAAGCCTGCTGATGAATCCTGTTGTCTTAGAATGTGCATTATGGGTCTGGTAAAATCTTTCTGTTGTTAAGTTCTAATCCTACTATGTCAAAATGTAGATTGTGGGAGTGGGTCTGGTAAAATTTTTACAACTTTGGAACATTCTTTTGATTTATTGTAATAACTAATTTAAAAAGTATACAACTCCCTTGCATAGACTAGTGAGGGGGGCGCTCTTTCTGGCCCCTTCTGATGTCTATGTCAGAAGCTTTCTCTCTCTCTCTCATACTTGAATAAAACTTTGTCACACAAAAGCTCTGAACTGTCAAGTCTCATCACTGGCCCCAGATTGAATTTCTCTCCTCAGAGGCCAAGAATCCTGGCATCTTTCATGGCTCAGCAACACCCTTTCACTATTCAACTTGAGGAATCAAGGATGACTATCTTGAGAATTTGGTCACTTAAATTCAAAGTCAGAAAAAAACCAAAGTCACGATAAATGCACTGATGATAGGAAACCAAATGGCCACGAAGAGGAGAAAGCCAAGGTCACGACTGTGTGTCAGGGAGCTTCACAACCACCAAACGCAAAGTCCCAGGGAAGTACTTTTAAATGGAACTTTGCAATAAAGAGAGATGTAACGAGGAGAGATGTAGGGATCACTGGGGATCAAACTGGATCTACTGAGATGACGCACTTCCAAATATCCCTACTACGTTTTGGAGAAGGTCACAAATCTAGTGGAAGTGGACACAGTCTGTTGTGAACTTATCCGGATTTCAACAAGGCATGTGATAGTTTCATGATCTTCAGAACAAGCTGGGGAAATATATATTGTGTTTGGAAGGTACTGTTAAATCAGTCGCTCCAAAGGGCACTAGTGGATTATTATCCCTCTCTGGCACGAGATTGTTCCACATACTTATTAACGACAGGAATTTCAATGAAAGTTTGCCTAAATGTACAGATGACTTGAAAATGGGATGTGGATAGCAAATTCACAGAATCTAAGATTTTCCAAAGCATTTCACTGCTAAAATATACTTTCATATCCATCTTATATGCTCTGCAGCTCAGGAACCACCTGCTAAATGATCTGGTAATCATTTACAAAGCCTGGTTGAGTGGGTATCATGACCATCTTCATCTTATATGAGAGGAAACAGAATTCAGCTGACAAGTGAGAAAACTGGGATTTAACATTGTGTTCTGGTGATAAGTCCCGAATTCTCTCCACTGTGCATGAGCTGAGGTGGGACACCCCATCCCCCAAAAGATCAACAGACTATAAAAATAAGCCAAATCTAACAAAGCAACAAGTATACTGGATTCTGAAAACCAATTTCAGAAGGTTAGCTAGTTTCTTAGCACTGACTCTTTGCAACCCCATAGACTGTAGTCCACCAGGCCCCTCTGTCCATGGGATTCTCCAGGCAAGAACACTGGAGTGCGTTGCCATTTCCTTCTCCAAAAGGAACTATAGAAAGAAAGAAAGTGAAGTCCTCAGTTGTGTCCGACTCTTTGCAGCCCCATGGACTGCAGCCTACCAGGCTCCCCCATCCATGGAATTTTCCAGGCAAGAGTACTGGAATGGGTTGCCATTCCCTTCTCCATTCAGAAGATTATAATAGGCTTAATAATAGCTAGCTTGACAAAGAGGTTAAGGTGTTACTCAGCCCTAAATGTGCGTTGCTCTACAATACAGCAGCTGTAAGGGATGAGTCAAGATGAGGTTCGTGCAAATATCATTCAGCCATCCAAAACTAGGAGCTCTTTCCATTTGCAACCACATGGACGGATCCTGTGAGCACTGTGCTAAGTGAAGGCACAACTAGAAAGACAAAGCATACTGGATTCTAAAAACCAGCTTCCGAAGGTGAAGAGACAAACACTGTGTGATCTCACATGTGAAATCTAAAAAACCCAAATTCATACAAACAGATCAGATTGGTGGCTGCCAGAGGCAGGGAATGAGGTGTGAGGGAACTGGGTGAAGTGGTCAAAAAGTACAGACTGCCAGTTATAAGTCACGGGGATGTAATCCACAGCATGGTGACGGGAGTTAGCAAATTTCAATGTCTATTTGGAAGTGGCGGGAAGAGTAGACATTAAAAGTTCTCATCACAAGAGGAAAAAATCTGTAAAGAAATGTGATGTACATTAACCCACACATACATAATCGAATTATTACATTACACACTTTAAACTTATACAATGATATATGTCAGTGATATCTCAACAGAACTGGGGTGGGGGGGGAAGGGTATTTCAGCAGCAATGCGGTATCCAGAAAGGGGTAAGAGTTCTGTTAAATGCTGTCATACAGACTTCCTCAAGGAAGGGATTTAGCTCCAGGTGTCCACGTTTCAGGAGTCACTGATACCAAGCCGTCCAGAGATCAGCAGGAGTGAGGGGCCACGGGGGGACATGTTGAAGGAAAAGAGCTTGGAGGAGGAAGATACAGGATGATGCCCTCCCAGTGTTCAAACGGGTGATGGGTGGGAGGGAGAAGACACCAGACTCCTCTCAGCTGCTTTCACCGGTCAGCACTAGAGCCAGGATGCCAGCGGGCACACAGCCGATTAAGAGATCTTACTTCCAGTTAGAGTCATTCACTAAAGAACTTCCTATACATATGAATGCACTGTATTTGGCAATGCAGCATTGCCGAATAATGCACTATATATGCCAATCTTGAAACTTTAAAGAATTTAAGGGCTGTTTGGTCAGCAGGAGCTGTAACCACCTTTACAAACATGAGATTCCAGAATTTCCACAGACAAGCTGCCATAGAAACATTGCCACTTGGCATGATACATGATTAGTCCTCATACAAAGGCAGAACTCTATTCTCAGTGCAAACCTAAAGCACCGCAGGGAGAAGTATCACACAGACTGAAGACCACCGTTTTTAAAAATTACACATATATTCTGATGTTTAAAAGTATTATCATACAGATAAAGAAGAATGTGATACATATATACAATGGGATATGACTCAGCCATAAAAAAGAACGAAACTGCCATTTGGAACATGGATGGACCAGCACTACATACTAAGTTCAAGAAACATATCATGTGATATCACTTCTATGTGAAATCTAACGTAAAAATGATAGAAACAAACTTATTTACAAGACAGAAACAGACTCACAGATTTTGAAAACAAACTTAGGGATACCAAAGGGGAAACGCAGGGAGGAGGGAGAAATAGGGAGCTCGGGGTGCAGACAGACACACAGCCCTACATGCAAAACAGATCCCCAGCAAGGACCTGCTGTACAGCACCCGGAGTTCTACTCAGGATTCTGTTTCGTAACCTATATGGGAAAGGAATGTGAAAAAGGATGAAAATAAGCCGTAAAAACAATACCACAGCGGATCAGGAGGACAGCCCTATCCCTTCAGTGGGGCTGATAAGAAAGCCATCGTCACGCCCCTGTGCTTTGCGCCCATCTGGAAGATGAAACGCTCTAGAAAAGGCAAACGCCGTTTCCGTGGATGTCTGCCTTATTGCCAGGCAACCAGCAGCGTGCTAAACGCGTCTGGTTGAGAGTCCATGGCAGGCCCGCTGCAGCCCGGGGACACGGCGCAGCCCTCGCGCCGACCCTCAGCGGAAGACCCGGCTCCCGCTCCCCCGGGCATCACCAGGGCTCCTGGAAGCGCCTTCAGGGGGCTGACCCCCTCCGAGCGAGACCTGCAAACGGCCCTCTTCTCTCGGCCGCAGCTGGCTTCCCCATTCCTGCGGACCTCCCGAACNCCCGGCTCCCGCTCCCCCGGGCATCACCAGGGCTCCTGGAAGCGCCTTCAGGGGGCTGACCCCCTCCGAGCGAGACCTGCAAACGGCCCTCTTCTCTCGGCCGCAGCTGGCTTCCCCATTCCTGCGGACCTCCCGAACCCCGCCAGGGAGAAAGACCAGCTCCTCCAAGATCCCGCCAAGCCCAGGCCACCCAGGAGCGACCGCTTCCCTCTTGAAAACCTCTTTAAAATTTTTCTAAGGAACAAGCCAGGAAGCGTTAACTAGAATTCTCCTCAGAAACTTGGCTTCCTTCAAGAAGTCCCAGATTTCCCCCCAGTTCAACCCTAAATGTTTCATGCTTCCTTAGACAGGAGGGGTGACCTGGGAATAGTTTAAAATGCAGAGTCCAGGGCCCCGTCCTTGACTGGGGTTGGGGTACTAGGATCCTCCATGTGGGACACCCCCTTCCCCAGAGCCCACCTGGACAAGTCCTGGGAAAGAATCTGGAAGTCTGCGCCAGGCTTATGCAAACTCTCATTAAACATCGCTTAGGGAAAAGAGTTTTAAATGAAAAAATGCAATAGTAGGTAGCTTTATTTTTCTTTCCTTTCATCCAGAAGAAAACTTAAAATAAAATTTTCTAGAGCTAGTATTTTAGGTTGTAAGAAGGAAAGGGTTTCATCATGCATATATGTCTTTCAGGTAAGTTAGACAACTTATTTAAACAGGAAAATACGATGGCTGCTGAGGGTTTTTAAGACTGAGGATTGCAAAGATTGTATCTATGAAACCAGTATGTGAGGCTCTAAAACGACAAATTCTCACAGGTTTGGGACTCTCGGTCCATATTATATGAGCAGCACTTTCTCACAAAATAAGAAAGTTGTAGCACAGGTATTCTAGAAGAAGGATATCTTTGCTTTTAGTATATAAACGTGCTTTACTTGGAAAATAAAACATTCAGTATTATTTAAATTTTACTTTTTATAAAGCACAAAGATTAAAACAATATATAAAATATCCAGGAGAATGAAGATAATACATGAACTGTACAGTCCATGGAATTCTCCAGGCCAGAACACTGGCGTGGGTAGCCTTTCCCTTCTCCAGGGGGGATCATCCCAACCCAGGTCTCCTACATTGCAGGCAGATTCTTTACCAGCTGAGCCACAATGGAAGCCCAAGAATACTGGGGTGGGTAGCCTGTCCCTTCTCCAGGGGATCTTCCTGACCCAGGAAGTGAACCAGGGTCTCCTGCATTGCAGGCAGATTCTTTACTAACCGAGCTCTCAGGGAAGCCCAACGTGTAAGATATCCAGGAGAATAAAGATAACACACGAACAGCTGATTTAAAGGCATAACAGGAATTCCGTCACTTTAATACATTTTATCGGTTACACAGTAAAAACTTTTCCTAATGTTAAGAAACCAAACTTTCTCTGTGCCACTTTTGGTCATCCTTAAAGCTTACTTGATCCCTTCTCCATAATTATGAGGCAAGATGTAATAGTTCTAAGCATATGTTGTCTGTGAAAACCATTTTGCTTCAAGTTGCTTTTTACTAATAAAGAAATTTTAATGAAATTAACTCCTCCACTATGAAATAAAAACTATTGGTCTCTATTTCCACACCATTGCTTCTTCCTCAGAAACATGGCAAGATCTGATACCATCTTGCAAACTATGTTTTCCAATTAAATGGCACTCCTGCATCTCAAGCACACCTGGCCTTGCAGAAGCTCTGAACTAGAAAACAAAAAATGTCTTTCTTCCAGATCCTGTCTTTTTCCACTGATGTGGCTTAAGAAGCCTCAGAGCACAAAATAGGGACTTTCCCTGTGGTCCAGTGACTAAGACTCCAAGCGCCTAGTAAAGGGGTCCCTGGTTCAACCCCTGGTCGGGGAAAAAGATGTTAATGACTTCAGAGTGAGTTTGGCTATTAAAGGTCCATTTTCCTATTACACCTTCTAAGGAGAAGTCCCTGCTTTGACGGGTACTCACTCCACGTTAGGTCAGAGGACACTGAGTAGGTTCCCCCAAGTGAGCATCTAACTGAACAATGGGCACCCTAGTGAGTCTCGCTGTCAAAGTCTTCATTCCTAATGTGAATTTCAGACACGGGAAAAAGAGATCTTTGCAAAGCTTTATGTTAATAGAATCAATATGCAACTCTAAAAGCTCCAAATTAAATCATAAAAATATGCCTTTTACTACATGAATTCCAAGTGACTCACAGACCTTTAATTTTCCAGAACAACAGAGAATAAGCCTGGAGGCACTGAAGGGAGAGCAGGGGGTCAGGAGAGGTTCCGCAGGCGGAAGGTCTTCAGGACCCAAGGAAACCTCCCTCTGTTTGTGCCTGCATCTACACATGTGTGTGATCTGCACATACAACATTTACACAAACGTGTTTTAAAGTGGTCTCCACTTTTCCCCTTTTTTCTCCCATCATAAAAGCAATGCATACTTATGATTAAAAATTACAAATAATCAAAAGCTCATTAAAAAAAATAGATATACTCCCAACCCAAGTCTACTTCTCATTCTAGAACATGCACTCACTCCACATTTTTGCTTTCATGAAAATGATGACACTTAATGGCTATATCACTCCACATTAGTACAGACAGACTTTGTTGCTTAGTCGCTAAGTCCTATCTGACTCTTTTTCAACCCCACAGACTGTAGCCTGCAGGCTCCTTTCTCCGTGGGATTTCCCAGGCAAGAATACTGGAGTGGGTTGCCATTTCCTTCTCCAGGGGATCTTCCCGAC
>SJYV01029132.1:9905-31480 GCA_006410875.1 Neotragus pygmaeus | reverse complement strand
TGCACAGACCCTGTAAAAAGCAAATGTCACACTGTGTTTTTTTTGCTCCTGTGTGACTGAATACTTGGAGGGAAAGTTGATTTTACTTGCTATGGGATTGATTTTAACTTTTTCTTTGAATTATCTCCTTTAAGAGCTGTTTCCAGGTACTTATGCTGAGCATCCTTGTTTACCTGTTAAATTCATCCTATGTGTATAGTTTTAAAGGAACCAAAGGTTTTCTTCTCCCACTTGAAAGACTTACATTGTAACTTGTAATAAAACTTTAAATAACTTACTTGATAAAAGATTATATTAAGTTAGTGATCTTAAAAGGATAATATGGGTTGAGCCTCATGAATTTGCTGATTTTCCATGATATCCTGTTTGACTTACAAACTTAGCAGTTTCATCATGTTAAACCATTGTTGACAGTCACACTAAGACAGAATGGGCTGGGTACGGGAGTGTGCTGCTGAAGACGGAAGGGGCACTGGTTTCCAGGAAAAGGGAGGAATGGCAGGCAGACCACAAATGTGATGTGGATTACCTTCATCAGTGCAAATGATTACCGTTGCCTGTGAAATAAATTTCAGGGAATCCATTTGGTGAGAGAGAATAGAATCTCAGTAGGGGGTGGGGTGAACAATGAGAATTTATTGCAATATTTTATCTGTGAAGTGGGGCTCAAGTAAAGTAAAAATGAGAGACGTACAAAGCAAGAACATAGGGTTGTCTACATAGCAAAGATGATAAGTAAACTTCAAATGCTTCTAGACTGTTTAGATCATGCTAAAACATAAATTGTAATCTACAGGATCTTTATGAAAAAATGAGCTTTCCACTCTGAAGTATGTTTACCAGCCTGTCCAGGACTTCACAGTGTAACTCTTTACTCATAAATTACTTGAAGTGTTCTTGTTTCTTCTTAACCCTTTATCTAGAACAGTACTGCAAATTATGGCTAGAATAGCATTGTTTAAAGGCCAAGCATGACCTACTAATTTGAAAATTGCTTAGCCCGCTTTGAAAATGTAAGTTATATCTGGCTTTCACAAATACATGCCACTATCAATAATTCATACTAGTACCATCTTGGGGTTATTTTGCAGATGCCTTTTTGAAATAATTCATATTTTTAAGATGTTACCGTTATAACTTTTGACAAACATTCTTTCGGAATTTCATTTTAAGCTAAGTGTTCAATTGAACTTTGTTTTCTCAATATAGATACTTTCAGGGAGATTTAAATATTATCTTTTGCTGAAAACAGCTGCAACTTTTCTAATGTTTTCACATAATTCCTTGACTAGTTTTAGATCATTTTCTAATGGAATGCTGACTACATTTCCATAAAATCAATATGTAACTAATTAATGAGGGAATCAGCGGGGCGACAAAAGTAGTTCAAAACAGGATATGAAGAAAGCAAGATTAAAATGGAACACTGAAGTAATGTCAGTAACTGGGATATTGTAATGGCTAACGTCCCACAGAGTAATAAAGTTAAACTTGGGGTTAGCTTTTCAACCAGACAGAGATGTAAATTATATAACTTTATTTTTTTATTTAAGAAACTAGGAACCCTAATTTTAAGAAGTATAAATTGTCTGGGCCTACTTCTAATGAATAGAAAACACAGTAACATTTTCTGTTACATAACCAAGTCACAATTTCCAAGAGAGTCAGAGGGCATTTATCAGGGTTATGCTCTAGCATGACATTACCAAATCAGTTGTCTCTTTTCCTTATTTACTATTGCAAATATTTGTTTTTCTTATCAGTAATGTCATCTATTTTTGAAACTCGAATGATTCTCCCAAAAATAGGCACAAAATTGTCCAAGTGTTTTTTAGTATATTTTATAGCCCTAACATTGTTGCTAATTAGTTATTCATTCACCTTCTATTAATGATCATGACTAGCAGGTGATAATAATTGAAACTTAATTCTTTGTTACATAACAATCCCGTGACAATTACACAGCAGACAGTTCTGACTGACTCCCGTGGGCATTGAAGTTGACACATTAAATCAAATGGTAAGTTCAGGGCATATTGGTTATTTGATTTTAATGGGTAGTGATTTTCAGTTGAAACATCTGCTGTAATGAACTTGACATTTGCAGTGATAACAGTATAAGTTTATCTAATGTACATTATTACATTTGCTTCCACAATGTGGAAGGCCAAGTTTGCCATTTTATGAATTGAAGCTTTTTGTATCACTTTATAAAAGACTTAAAATGACTAGGTATGTCTCAGAAGTAACAGAAAATCTAGAGCTGGAAAATGTCCCTGAACAATGTTCCCATTTGGAGGTTAATTTGGGAGTTTTTGAAAGAGGTGTCAGAAGAATCTGTGCTTTGTCCCTTTTCTGAGTCATTTCTTAAAGCCTTCATATGCTCCCAACAAAGACATGGTGGGTGGGTGGTGGCTGACCTTTGTGCTTGGGCATGTTCAGGCACGTTTATTAATACATTATTCTTTCTTTATGACGTGTTGGCTCATCCAGTCCTAAACAGATATCACTTCTTGAGTTAATAATGCACGTACGGTCCCCAACTTTGTTTCTGTTTTATTTACATGAAGATTTGTGAAGAGAAGCATGCACTGGACTCTGCTTATGAAGACATTTTATTAGTTTGTGTGTTGTGTTTTATTTTTATTTTTTCCCCCAACTGACAAATGCAGCAGCAAATTGCCAAAAACCTCTATCCATTTGGGTAGTGAAAGCTACTGGAATGAATGCTAAGGCAGAATCATGGAGTGGACAGTTTTGCATGATACCATGAGAAAAAAAAAAAAAAAAAACCTTGGCAACTGAGAGTTCTTAGCTAGAGAAGGATAGCTAGAACTAGCAGACCACACAGATTTTAAAAGATGGTGAATGAGGGGCACAGTCGGCTNGAATGAATGCTAAGGCAGAATCATGGAGTGGACAGTTTTGCATGATACCATGAGAAAAAAAAAAAACAAAAACCTTGGCAACTGAGAGTTCTTAGCTAGAGAAGGATAGCTAGAACTAGCAGACCACACAGATTTTAAAAGATGGTGAATGAGGGGCACAGTCGGCTCCTGTCGCCGAGGGAGCCAGCAGCCTTGCTCCTGGTGGGTCACTTCATGACCCCTTTCCTGTTCTTTCTGTATCCTCCTAGCTCATGTTCCAGCTGTCAACTCTGTACAGCCTTCAGAAGCAACCTGAGCTCATTCCCTTAAATGTCCCAAAGGCCTCTCCCCATCTTCCAGCACACCCTGGTGGTTTTCCAGCCTCATGTCACCATCTTGCCATTTTCGCTAATCGCAGCCACCCCCCCCTGACCCTTCCCCTCCAAGCCTATGGTGCCTCGTGACTCGATCCCTTTCTGTCCTCTATGCCACAGTGTACTCTTGGTGCCTGGTCCCTAAGTCTTTGTAACTCTGACTCTTTGCAACCCCATGAAGTGTTGCCCACCAGTCTCCTTTGCTCATGGGATTTCTAGGCACGAATATTGGATCAGGTTGCCATTTTCTTCTCTGAGGGAACTTCCTGACCCAGGGATCGAACCTGCATCTCCTATGTCTCCTGCATTGGCAGGTGGTTCTTCACCACTGTTTTGACCTGGGAAGCCTTCAGTCTGTTCTTGCCTGCGCATGAGTCCCCCTCCCCACCCATGATTGGATTCAGGCTTATGGGTAGGCAGTCAACTCTTGCTTCCCCATAAGCTTGAATCCAGTAATGGTCAGTAACAACAGATAAATACAGTGATCAACAGATACAGATAACAATTCCCGATTCATGCAATAGATGTAACTGAGCACCTGTTTTGTGTCAGGCACTGTTTTAGGCACTGAGCTATTCAGCTGTAATGGAGAAGGAAATGGCAACCCACTCCAGTAATCTTGCCTGGGAAATCCCATGGCCAGATGAGCCGGCAGGCTACAGCCCACGAGGTCACCAAGAGTCGGACACAACTTAGCGACTAAGTAACTAAGAACAAATTCAGCTATAAACCAATGGCAAACTATTATCCTTGGTCCCTTGGAGCATGCCTTTAAAGGAGGAAGGTTGAAAATAAACAAGGTCATTCTGTAAAATATAATCAATGTTTCAGATGGTAACACAGATTTAAATGTGCTGGGGGCCAGGAATGAGAGGGTTCAGTTGTAAATAAGGCCTCTGAGTGGGCATCTGAGAGAGGTGAGGAGATGAGGCCCATGACGGCAAGGGTGGACTTCCAGGGCCCAGCCTCAGCAGAGTCCAGGGATATCCTCAGGATGGACGACATCGGCGAATGAAGAAAGATAGAGAAAGAGATAAGGAAAGACACAAGCTTCTTCAGTGAGTGAGGCCCGTTTTACTTTATTTTCCTCGAGGCTTTTATACCCTGAGTTGTACATACAGCAAGGTGAAAAATGCAGAGTCAACTCAACATTCCATCAGTAATAACTTTTATCAATATCAGGTTCCTTCTTGTAAGAGTCTTATTTTTTGTACATCATCTTCTATTCCAGAGGCCTATTGGTATTTCGTGACTTCTTTTTGATAAATGTTGGTCAGCCAGAACAATAATCTTCCTTTAAAGTGTTTCTTCTTAAATTCTTAGCCTGCGTCACCCTTAAAGTACAGAGTTACATTTTTATGGAGCAAAGATTCAGTAGGTTACAGCAAGGAAAGAACTTATTAACTCAAAGTCTAATGTTGCTAATGCTAAGGCTGCTGCTTGTTATTTCTATATCTTAACTGTATATACTCCCAGGAACACAATGGATAAGGGATGGAGAACTTGGCAGCAAGCATAGGCTCAAGAATGTTGCAAGAGTCTGGATAAACCTGCCAAGTAAGCTAGAATGCTAACAGGGGGGTTCAAATGCTCCTTTCATCCCCAGGAGATTTATAAACTAAAGCCCTAAGTTAACTCTTTCCAGAGAAATGTGGTCGAGGAACAGCCCCCTGCTGTTGTCAGAAGAGCTGGTGAAAGACATGAAATAGTAAGACAGACAGATTCTGGTTTGAGGGCAGATGCTCGAGCAGGTCCAGGGGATCCGTCGAGTCCTGAGGCCTTGCTTATCAGGACTCTTTCCATTGACCTTGTCATGGGTCGGATGGCCCAGGGAGTCCCTCGAGTCCTGCATGACCTTGTCATGGGTCGGATGGCCCAGGGAGTCCCTCGAGTCCTGCATGACCTTGTCATGGGTTGGATGGCCCAGGGAGTCCCTTGAGTCCTGCATGACCTTGTCATGGGTGGGATCTCCCGTGCTGGCTCCCGGCAGAGGACAGTGTCAGGTGAAAGGAACAGCACAGCACAGGGGTTCGTGTGCCGTGAGCAAGGAGAACGCAGAGGAGGTCTGGGAAGGGAGAGCGCAGGCAGCGTGGGGCCTGCTGAGGCGCTAACATGGTTTTACATCTAGCGACATGACCTCACTCAGTGTTGAGAAGGAGAAATCTGACTGCTCCATGGAAAATAGAGGCACACGGGGGAAAAACAATATGCATCTGGGAGTTTCAGTACAGGTGGTGTTTAAATCCCGGAGACTGGATGAAACCAGCACGGGTGTTTGAATTCAGAACACCCCAACTCTGGCCAAAATACTCCTTATCTAACACCTTGTGAGAGAATTATGCACACAACAGGGTAAGATGCTAAACTCTGCTCTGGATTTATCATGCTTCGATTCAAGGAAGCTGAGTAAATATCCCGTTTTGTCTGTTTCTTTTTTTTTTTCCCCCTTTGGTTGCCTTAGAGAGTCTTACACCCTGAGCAGGTGATCTAAGCAGTGATTCTCAAAAGTGAGAGGTTTGCCTTTGTTTTACCAAGAGAGTGGAGGGGTGAGAGATGAGGGGAGGAGAATGAATGGGCTTGTGTTCAGGTGGATCTGTCTTGCATTTTGTGTACCCACTGGAATATGTACTGTTTGAAATACTCTGTAGTGATCTTTGAAAGTGAAAGTCGCTCAGTCATGTCAGATTCTTTGTGACCCTATGGACTATACAGTTTCTGGAATTCCCCAGGCCAGAATACTGGAGTGGGTAGCCTTTCCCTTCTCCAGGGGATCTTCCCAACCCAGGGATTGAACCCAGGTCTTCTCCATTGCAGGTGGATCCTTTACCAGCTGAGGCACTAGGGAAGCCTGTAATAATCTTTAAAGTTGTCTTAAAACTAGTTATAGAAACAGCGAACCAGAAATGACTGCTTGCTTCTTCGGAAGTTGGTCTACTTAGATTTTGTGTCTTGATTCAGTTTTGATGCATTTTATTTTCTAAAATAGATCATCTGTTTGACTGAGTATTCATTTTATATGAAAAGAGTTGCATATAATAATTGTTTATTGCTTCTATCTTCTTTGTATCTATTGCTGGACCTTATTTCAATTTTATATATTTGCATTTTCTTTCTTTTTCTTGATGATAGTAGCCAAAAGTTTATTTAGGATAGATTATTCCCTGCTAGAGATCTTTTTAATTTATGTGTTGTTTCTGCTATTTTTATTCATTTCTAACTCAATGAATTCTGATTCTCTTGGAGGATTCCTTTCCTCCACTTTTTTTTTAAATAAAGTGTTGTATCGTTGCATATATTTAATCATAGTTCTGTGTTCTTTTAGAGCACCTTGGTATGAATACATGATTTTTATTTCTTACTTTTTATTAATACTTTGTTTTTGAAGCTTTGAGGCTTCCCTGGTGCTTCAGATGATAAAGAATATGCCTGCAAAGTGGGAGACCCAGGTCCAATCCCTGGGTCAGGAAGATCCCCTGGAAAAGGGAATGGCAACTCACTCCAGTGTTCTTGCCTGCAGTATCCCATGGACCAAGGCTACAGTCTATGGGTTTGCAAAGAGTTGGAAATGACTGAACAGCTAACACTTTTAACTTTTCACTTTGAAGCCTTCTTTTTTTCCCCCCTGAGTATTGCTTTACCTGCATATTATGAGTTGTGATATGTAGTGTTTCCTTATCAATACTTTTAGTATATTCTGTGATTTCACTCTGGATTTTCTGTTAGATGCAAGATTTAGTTAAAAGAATAATTTGAAAGTAACAGCCTGTAGGTTACTTTTACATGTTAATTTCTGAGTGCATTGCATTGCGATCAGAGAATTTTGTAATAGTATTTCCATCATTGAAGTTAGTTGATTTTTAAAAAAGTTATGACCTCATATGTGTTTTCTTTCATAAAAGCTTGGGAAAGGAGGTTTTTCTTTTTATTTCAAAATGTGCTTCCTTTGCTGTCCACCTGCTTCTCCTGTTCCACCTCCTATTTTAAAGAAAGAATACCATTTTATGTTGTTGGACAAAATATGTTAAACTCTTCCTGTTTCTTTCATACCCATGATCATCTTACTATTAGTTCTGTTATTAAATAACCTTCATTTCTTACCGCTAGTAACAATTGCCATTGTTTCCTCAATAATCTCTTAGGTAGAAGATTTTTCTCTACTATTTTCTTCAGGGAAATTTCACAGGGTCCGTATATAAAGCTAGACAGCATATTAAAAAGCAGAGACATTACTTTGCTGACAAAGGTCTGTTTAGTCCAAGGTATGGTATTTCCAGGAGTCATGTACAGATGTGAGAGTTGGACCATAAAGAAAGCTGAGTGCTGAATAATTAATGCTTTCAAACTGTGGTGCTAGAGAAGACTCTTGAGAGTCACTTAGACACAAGGAGATCAAACCAGTCAATCCTAGAGGAAATCACCCTGAATATTCACAGGTAGGATTGTTGCTGAAGCTGAAGATCCAGTACTTTGGCTACTTGATATGATGAGCTGACTCATTGGGAAAGACGCTGATACTGGGAAAGACTGAGGGCAGGAGAAGGGGGAGACAGAGGATGAGATAGTTGGATGGCATCACCGACTCAATGGACACGATTTTGAGCAAACTCTGGGAAATGGTGAAGGACTAGGAAGCCTGGTATGATGCAGTCCATTGGGTTGCAAAGAATCAGACACAATTTATAAGTAAAGAACAACAACAACAATATATATAACACAATGTGTTGCCCTTGTACTGAAGGCCAGTTCCGGTAAAAGGTTCTTGGATCACTCTTTCCTCCAGGAGACTTTTGATGCTGCATGTTGATATGGAGAAGTAGGAGATCAATCTGCCACATTTCCTCCTGTAAGTTACTCGATCATTCTGCCTGCCTGCCGGAGAGAGACTCCTTCGCTCTGAAACCAGTCATTTTATTAAGACAGTATTTTTGTTGAGGAGTCTATGCCATTTTCCTTTGTTTGCAAGGTGTCTCTTCAACACGCAGGTTGAAGCTTCTTTCATTTCTTTTCTTCCTAAAAAATGTAAACATGTTTTGCTCCTTTCAATTATCACCTCTTTTTGTGTTTATTAATTTTTGCCTGTCTTCTCTGTTCTGCTTCCCTAGTGGCTCGGAAGGTAAAGAATTCGCCTCCTGTGTAGGAGATCTGGTCTTCTCTGTTTGTCCAAACCAAACCAGGTACAGGGAGGCCACCTTTGGTTTTAGCCTCAATCCTGGTTTTGACTCTAGCGTTTTCCTTCCTCTCTCCGAATACCTATAGCGCCCTCTGCACAGCTCCTACTTGACGCCTACTGCATTGTGGTCTTTACATTCATTTTGGAGGCTGGAGATGCAACTGTCCCTGAGTTTCACAAACAAAATGAGAACAAATGCTTTGTGTTTTACTTTCTCCTTCCTCCTGGGTTGTTTTAGAATGTTTGTTGGAGAAGGAAATGCTGTTTTTATACCCTCTTCTCCAGAGGTTCCCTTCGATAATTTTGATTGTCACATTTTTCATGCTGCCTCCTGGTAATCGTGTTTATATTGTGAAGAAATGTGGTTTGCCTAAACAGAAAGTTATATTGTCTCTTTCATTTATTTTTAGTCTGTGCAATGAATTAGTTCCTTTTTTTTTATTTTTTAAAGATTGTCATGAGGAATATCCCAGCTAAACAGAACATCTGAAGAATAAGTAAGGACCACTTGGAGCAGGCAGAAGAAAGGCATTTACCTCATTATTTAATATAGTCAGAATCTAGGTTCATTTAATGAATGAAGAAAGCAGGTCTGAATATTGGTTTCTCTCAACACCAAGGGAAAAAAACATCCTCATGAAGTTAAAAGATCTGTTTGATGCTATCTTACTTTTAATAACAGAATATATATATATGTAGGTATTCTTTTTGATTACGGTAAACTCTTACCATCTGATAATAAATTTGGAAAAAATGAAATCAACGTTATGAAGCTTTAGTCACATAAAGAAAAAAAGCCTCTGTGAATCAGATGTTGGGAAACTGGGTGTGTTCAGTCATGTCTGACTGTATGACCCCATGGCCTGTAGCCCACCTGGCTCCTCTGCCCATGGAATTTTCCAGGCAAGAATACAGGAGTATTTCCTTCGCTAGGGAATCTTCCGGACCCAGGGATTGAACATGCATCTCTTGTGTCTGGAAACCATTTACATGCTTTTCACATTTTTATTACATAACATTCTGGGATCTTGATCGTATTGATGTATTGATGCAGCTAAGCATTAAATATAACTTTTAAAATAATGTGATTCACACTGAATCACTTTCTGTTTTATTTTCCTCAAATCTGAGAAAAATTTTACTTGTCAACTGCAGAGTTTATTCTTTGCCTTAAGAAATGTTAAGGGGCAGAGTTCAGCAGTATGGAGGGTCAGTGATAAGATCCACGTAGTAGCAGAAAGTCAGGAGCTTTTCTCGACCTCCCTAAGAGCAATAGGAAGACACCGTGGATCGAAATCTTTCGCTTTTTCACTGTGGTATAGCTTGTCTCTTTAATCAAAAGTTAAATTCCCAGAAGCAAGGACCATGTATGTTTACTTGTCTTTTGCTTATTCACTTTCATCTACCTCAAAATACCCAGTACAGCCATATGCACACAGACGACGTATTAGCCAGAGCTCTTTAAATTGCAAGAAGTAGAAATCCAACTCAAACCGGCTTAGGCAAAAAGAGCATTTATTGGAACAAATGTTGTAGAATTACTGATGTTAACTTTGGCCTCAGACATGGTTTAGATCCTTGACCTTTCCTTTAATCTTTCAAGTTTGCTGCTTTTCCTTGACTTCTTGAACGATTACTAAACGAAGATTATTTCCTGAATTATTCAACAGCATTGAGGGAAAGAGGAGAATAGGGCGACGGAGGATGAGATGGTTGGATGACACTGTCACCTCAAAGGACATGAGTTTGCGCAAAGAGGAAGAACATCACGGAAGTTACTTCTGGATGCTTCCTGGCAGGGCAGTAACTACAGTGATGGAATTTCATAGTGGGCTGAGAGAGAAAGTGAAAGCATTAGTTCTGTCGTGTCCAACTCTGCCACTCCATAGCCTGTAGCCCATCAGGTTTCTCTGTCCACAGAATTCTCCAGGCAAGAATCCTGGAGTGAGTTGCCATTTCCTTCTACAAGGAATCTTCCCAACCCAAGGATCAAACCTAGGTCACCTGCATTGCAGGAGGATTCTTCACCACCTGAGCCACCAGGGAAGCCCAGATTGAGGAAACACATCGATTAAATGAAGGTTCAGCACTCAAATTCAGATACTTCTTTGTTATCTTTCCACTGCAAGCAAACATTAGATCAAATAAATAGAGCAACCACTGACTTCTGTTCAGATGTCACAGGACCATGTGTAATATAGGTTGTCCAATTACTTACCCAGAAAAATGGGACCATAGTAACATTATAAGACTACTTTTGTGTTCCTCAAGTGATTGGCTTTATTTCTTGCATATATAGTTTAAACTGAATTGGAGTTTTCTCAGTTGTTGGCAACGACGGAATGAAATACCAACTCGGCCGAGTGGTTGGAATCTTTCTGCTGCTTGTTGCAGCTGCTTTATTTTCTATACATTGCACAACAATCAGCAGGGCAAGTTGCCAAACACTATGATTCAGCGACTATACAGTTGGCAGGCGGGGGGCGAGATGACCTTTTCCTTCACTCACTTACTGCAGCTAAGACTTTGTTTTTAGAACATCCTTATCAACTTAGAATTCCTTTTGTCCCCGGATCTGTTCCTTTTGAGGAATCAGATGAACATCCTTGTTTGCAAGAAATGTTCTTTTGCCACGGAAACAAACAGAGGATTCTTGACTGAACATCTCGTTTGCAAGAATGTTCAGCCCTGACCGGGAGCCTTGTTTGCAAGCACTTCCCAGCCTCTCTTATACTTTGTTCCCTACACCTGGTTGAGAGTCTTGTTTGCAAGCACTTCTCAACCTTCCTTATACTTTGTTCCCTACACTCAGTAAGTTAATTTTATGAAAGTGAAATGTATTTCTCTTGCAAAAGCAAAATGAATATGTTTCACTGAGACTTCATGAGATAAGGTTTTGGGATATATCACAAATGCATCATTTCCACTGAGAAGCGCTTTATCTACAATGGCACTATGATGACTTATTTTGAGTTTCCCAAATGATACCTCTGAAAAGAAAAAGAGAAAGTCAAACGGTGTACACATTGCACTATATAGACTATCTTGGGCTAGTGACTAAACAAATTGTTAAAATTCCATTGAGTACACAGTTAACCTTAAAAATGTTTCAGCTGGTGGTTACTCCATGATAAGGATAATTTAGAGGGACACATATTTCTATATCTAAGCTCATGTGTTTATTTTTGCCCAAGACTTTTCTAAGGGGAAGTCTCTATCTTACTTTGAAGTAACAGAGAATATTTTTGATTTGCACCTACTTATAAAACCACATAATGTTTTGTAGTTCTACAGTGAGAAACAAAAAAGATTCATGAGCAAGCATATTCTCATCATTATCCGTTGAGGAATTATTCCACAAATGCTTAAGCATTTTTAAATAAAATGGAATAAAAGGACATTGAAGCATCATTTCAAGTCACTACAATATATCCAGGGAAAGCTCTAAATCAAAAATATACATGGACTTCAGTGTTCATAGCAACACTTTTTGCAATAGACAAGACATGAAAGCAACCTAAATGTTCATCAACAGAGGAACAGATAAAGATATGGGAGCATACACACAGCCATAAAAAAGAATGAGTTAATGCTGTTTGTGGTAACATGGTTGCACATAGAGATTATCATACTAAGATAAATTAGAGAGAGACAAACATGATATCACACGCATGTGGAATATAAAAGAAAGTTACAAATGAACTTGTTAACAAAAGAGATTCACAAACATAGAAAACAAATTTAGAGATATCAAGGGGAAAGATAGGGAGNATTTGAAATGGAAGAGAAAAAAATTAAACCCGATGACTTTAATTAATGAAGTAGTTGTTGTGAAGATGAGAAAAAAATTAAACCCGATGACTTTAATTAATGAAGTAGTTGTTGTGAATGTTTCTCTGCATTTAAATTTGCTAGGTGTGTCAGGATTTTATACAGATAATCTAAATACTTGATTGATGAGTAGAACAGTTGTTTCACCTAAATATTTAAGATTTATGTTGGTGCTTAAGCATTTGTATATTTCCTTTGTTCTGAATTTAAGAAAATGTATTTAATTTTGTTCTTAACCGATTAATCTTATTGCTGCCAGATAGAGATGAAGGTAATTGTAAATATAACAGTTTTAGTGAAAGTCATTTCAAATTTGGCTATAGATTATATTTTAGTGAGTAGGCAAGATGAAGATTTACCTCCTCTCCTAGAACTCTGGTAACATTAGAACTTTGGGCTTCCCTGGTGGCTCAGACAGTGGAGAATCTGCCTGCAATGCTTTTGAGAACAGATAATCTTCCATTGTTTCTCTTCTGTACCTCTACTACTGATTTCTGGCCCACAGTTTGAACTAAGGAGTATCCTTTTAGTACATTAGTTTCATTCCGAGGGTGGAGGCCAATTTTCTAGAGGGAGAAGAATCTTTAAATGACCTAATATTGAGACAAGGTAACAGTAGCAGTAATTCTATTTTATTCTTTTAAAGTGAAGGAAAAAAGTGATCTAGAGGAAGGATATTAAATGCATTCAGTGTCTGTTGTTAGTCTTCATTCAAGGAGAAGGCATTGATTTCTTTTTCTTAATGACAGAGGAAAAGGTTAATGGACAGAAAGTTGGTAAAATGTGAAAGAGCCTTGAAACTGTGGCTTAGTAGTTAGAATATCTCTGTGTAAAAGGGGACTTTACAGTTTTGCAGTGGTTTCCCTTTATGACTTCTTTATAAAAGTAGGTAAATGTTTTAGGAGTTTTTTAATTTTTTTGGTAACTTGAAAATGCTTATTTATTGACTGATAATGTATATTAACCTCTTTGGCTGAATCTGATTTTCTGTGTTTTTGTAATCGTTAGAAAAAAAATGAACTCAAAACATTATGGTTAGTACTGTTTTTGTAGAAGCAAACAGTTCTTTCTATCCTTATACCCATTTTTTTCCCCCACAAATAAGCATCTTAGTTACTTCACCTACTCCCACGTGTTTTGTAGGTACGTGATTTCTTAGCAGAGCTTAGTATATTGACGACGCCTTACTTCTTGAGACTCCTCCCCTAAGTTTAGTGATGTGCCTGGGCTTCCTTCTGTTTCTGATCTCTATCCTTGCTGTTTCCTCATTACAGCTTTTAAGTATTGGGATTTCATAGGATTCTGACCTTAACACTCTTCTCACTCTATACTTCTTGGATAATCTCCAGTCCCATATCATCAGTTAACATCTTTATATATTAATGGTTCTGAGATTAGTGTCTTAAATACAGATTTTTCGTTTGCACTTAAGACTCCTGTTCACCTAACTCTCCATGAATGTTTCTTCCACACCTNCGTAGAATTACAGAAATAGTGACTAGATTCTACATTATGACATTTCCAGTTTAGTGGGATGGAAGTTGATAGTATCATGTAGGAATAAAAAAAGAGTGTGCCTTAAAGTTCATCTTTATTGTCTTGTTGATGGATTCATATTTATAGATTTAATATAAATCCTGGAATATTTTTCTTCTAAGAATCTGCTGGCCCCACCAAACATCAGCAGGTTGTCTAGTTTCCCTTAAGTAGTAGTGAACCATCCTTCTAGAACAACCTCCTCGAGGCTGGAATCAACTTGAGTGGAAGAAGAATGATGTGAAATGTACAATGGTAGCCTCAGTCACATCGGCGGAGCTTTTACTCTCAATGTGTTTAAGATTCTGGATCAAATGCAGCTCAGCAGGAAGTCTGGGTCAGATATGAGCCTGACCCTTGAAGCCCAGCATCGTGTTGCTTTCTGTCACCCACTTCGAACGCGTGTTCTTAAGTAAAAAATATCTTTACCGGTAATAGAACTACAGAGCAGGTTTTCCGCAGAATTGTTCTGTTGTGTCAGTGAGGGACTGGTCTAAAATATATACCAAAGTATTGCCAGGAGCTTAGGGTGTGACGTCAGTGTAGCATTACGTGTTTGACTCAACTGCAGACTTAATGATCGTGACTGTATCTTCCCTGTCACATGACTGCAAATACCGGGTTTGCTGAATTATGTGCTTCCCTGGCCTCGACAGTTTGCTCAGGCTGCCTGCACAGGTGGTAGAGGTTACGGTGCAGTGTGTGGCTATACGTGATCGTGCTCGAACCCAAATATGTGGTAGAACTTACGCTGCAATGTGCTCTTCTTAGGACGGTAGCCTGTCTCCACTAGACCAAACTTGGGAGAGAGATTAAGACGTGAAGTCAGCCATAGCAAAGTCATTAAAGGCAAGAAACGTGGGGCAGAGGAATTGCCATGCCTCCTTGTGAGAGGTTATAGTTTTCAGAGATGGGGTGGTTACCTGAGATGAACACAAGTGGAAGGAACCCCAAACTGCTGAAATTAGAAGGACCTTCTTCGAGCTTCTGGAAAGGCTGTGTATGGTCTCACTGGACAGTGAGGCACACTGGCCTGAGCTGCTGTTGTTATCTGTGAAAGTCAGAAATCACTAGACAGAGAAGACGCTGAGGCTCCTGGAAGTATGAACAGCAAATGCAAGACAGTCTTCATGCTAACAGATGTTAGGCTAATACTATGTTTCTCCTACTGGATCTGGAATGAAAAGAGATCATAGAATAAAAAAAATCTTTTATTAATCCATACCACCCGAAACAAAATATCATGAAATAGCAGCATTAAGAAAAGTGAGAGGTGTTAAAATGCACAGAACAATATCATAAACCTATACAGAATACCTAAAATCCATACTTTTCTCCTCTTTCAATTCTAGAATCATCATTCTATAAATGTCATTGACTATCAATATTTATTCCCAGGGGAAAGATAACGTGTTAGCTTTATAAAAACAATGCCCTAACGTAAGTTAGTGTTAACTGAAGATTTTTTATGGGTATGTACAGAAGTCAAAACCTTGCTGTATGACATATCCCCTGGTAGGATGCTGGGAGGGCTATGTGAAGAAAGCCTGATGTTGGTACCGTGCTGGAGCCTGACTGTCATATTTACATAGTAAGAAAATTATCTTCCTGTATGAACTTGGGTTGCAGATTAAATCTACTTGAAATAGCTATTTAAAGTCTTTTAGTTCCACATTTACAAAACAATTTTTACATGAGTTAGCAGTGAGATTTTACCAAAACATCCTTGAAATTCTAACACTTTTTTTAAAGGGAATGAATAAATCCCAAATTTAGAATTAAGAGCAGATACTCATAGTGTTACCAAATATTTAAAGTAAATAATGTATGCTGTCTTATTCCTCATAAGTTTCTTGTTTAACTTCTATATTTTATAGAATTTTATACATCATACTGTGCTCTTATACATCTCTGTCATAAAAACAGCATTAAAGTTTCACTTACAAGAATTATTTTCATTCATAGTGGGATGATGGTTAAGCTGATAGTTAATATACCCTAGCAGGGTAATTATGCATTTGACATAAAGGTCAGAACATTTAGAAGGACAAACATGAGATTTAAGAAATTTAGGTGCAGGTAGATTTTTGCCATTTTTTACTCTTTGAAGTGACAGATTTCATTTTAAAAAAAGCAGTTATGAAAGCAAAGAGAGTAATAAGATTTCTACAGGTTTTATAGAAGCTCGTGAAATTAAAGAAGTCTCTAGGATGTATGGGAAACACACATTTGTGTGATTAGGTGTGCTTCCTATTTTCCAGCTTCTGAATTGACCCAACATTGTTCAGTTAATGATAGGATTGCTTTTGTTGCAAAGCATTAATAATCACAAAGCTAAGAAAAATATATAAGAGCCATCACTCCTTGGTCCGTTGTTGTATTAGAATGTCATACAGCTAAGTTATCCTTAAAAAACAAGAGAGAAGGGGAAAGAAAATAAAAATACTTGGACTCACCCTTTGATTACATAAAACTGCCAGTATATTTTTGGAGTGAAGGAGCTGGCACAATCAATATTTCCTTGGAGCACTGGTATTTCTTTCCAGTAGAGGCTCAGCCGTGTAGATTCCCGGCTTGTGTGTAAAGCTGCTAACTCANTAAAGCTGAAACTCCAAAACTTTGGCCACCTCATACAAAGAGCTGACTCATTGGAAAAGACTCTGATGCTGGGAAAGATTGAAGGCAGGAGGAGACGGGGATGACAGAGGATGAGATGGCTGGATGGCATCACTAACTTGATGGACATGAGTTTGAGTGAACTCTGGGAGTGCTGCAATTCATGGGGTCGCAAAGAGTTGGACATGACTGAATGACTGACCTGAACTGAAGGACTCTGGAAATGGAGATTCAGAAGTCATCACACTTTGCCCAACACACCAACCAGTCATTGCAAGACTTTCTTATTAATTCTACAGAAAATGACCATTGAAATTATTTTAAGAAAGGAGTACATAATCCATCCTTCCGAAATGCTTTGCAATAAGACAATTGCTATAGTCAAGTAGAGAGCAGTGTCCTTGTAGCTTTTAGTAGGATATTTTGTCTTACCAAAAATGTTGTGGATGAATCTGCAAATCATGGCTGTTTAATAGAATATTTTGGCTACAGTGCAGGTTTGATGATTGCAATCAATGGAGTAACAGCTTCTAATCCTTGGTATGAGTTTTCCCTAGAACTTAATGAAATGGACAATATCATTCCTTTGTTCTGATTTCTACAAGAGAATATGTGACTGGGAGCTTTCTAATCTGTTTCATAAATTTCCTTTTTCTCAGATAATTGATAGTTCAGTCGTTCTGGATTTTTGATAAGAAAATATGATCGGTGAATTGTGAAGAAGACAGAAGGAAAGATGACAGAAAAAATGGACCCAATAGAGGTAAGTAATCAGTACAGTTTACAAGAGCTAAATTTGTCATAGGAATGCAAATAAGAGGTTAGCTCACTGATAGAATTAAATAGGGTATGGAGAACCAATACAGTAAACACACACACCCAAAAATTAGCACTCAAAAAGCAAAGACAGTTTTTCTTTTCTGTTATATTAACTCCTTGTTTCCAGTGTCTACAACTCTGATATCAGATCAAGTCACTCTTTGGGCTTCAATGGCTACATTTATAAAGTCATTTGCTGCTTAAGTGAATTTTGAAAATAGAAATTCTAGGATTGAGACTGAGACTTCCCTTTGAAAAGGCAAAGGCTAAAGTCAAAATAAAGATGATCACATTTTCACTTTAGGAGATACAATTTCTTTTCCCATTTAACATCTCTTCTATCAGGATGCATCTTGGAATCAAAGCATGTCATACTTGAATTGACAGTTAAAAAAAATTGTTGGTGGAATATCAAATAAGAGTGCATCTTATAATTGACAAGGTCTTAGAAGTGGTGAAATAGGATCTTTTTTGTAGTGTGTGCTATTTCTTTGCAGAGAAACTTACTAATTTTTACTTTTTTTTCTGTGGCTGCTGAAATAGTTACCTGATAATTTATTTCAGTTTGAGTTTTCTGAGTTTGAAGGTGGACTCATTAGCCAAGTAAGTGCACATCCGTCTCACTCACTGTGTGGTACCTCACATCAGCTGACTAAAGCTTCTGTCTAGGCTCTCTAACAGATTCTAACTAGTCGTTTTCTGGAAAATTATGTTCAGGATGTTTAAATTGTGTTGCCAGATGTAAAAATCATTAACTGCTTCATCTACTACAATATGGTGAAATGAGATTTATTTAAAGATCACCTGTATATCTTTGTGTGCCCTTTGTTTATTATTCTCTTATTTTAAGCTTATTGAATTTCCCAAATATGTCTTGATTAGAATCAAGGGTAAAAGACAGGTGTGGAAGAGAACAAGTTAAAGGGTGAGGAAGGGTGACTGATTTAAGGATCAGATGAAACAGAGGCACTGAGGGTCTGAAAGCCAAAGAAAGGGTTTAGGATGGCATTAATCATGTAGATGCTTTAGGAAGGCATGGATTTGATGAAAAATCTCTAAGAGATGACGTTATTTCAGACATAGTTTTTAATATCTCCTCCTTTGGGTGTAAATATGTTCACATTTTATAGAAAATTTATACATTTGTAATACAATTTAATTAAATAACATACAATTTGCAGTCAGCCAGTAGTCTCCATCGTTCTGTTTTCAGTAGAGTTGCCCTTTCTGCTAGTTTGGAAATCACATTTTATTTTTCTCTAAGTTAATAGAAAATTATCTGATCTTGCAGGACAATTTTATCTTTTTATAAAGCAGTTACTGTTCACTTAAATAATTAATTTGAGTCTTAATTTTGATGCACTTTGCATCCTAAGGTTTATTTTTCCTCTTTTCTTAAAATGCATTGTGCTTCTTCCATGATAGGTGGGTAGGAAGCCTATGAACAGTTTGAGGCAGAAAAGAGAGTTTTAACTCGCCAACTAATTTAAAAAATAAGAAAAAATCATTTATTTCTATTTTTTTCTGACTTTTTTCCATGTTAGAGAAAAGCCAGAAGAAGACTATTCCATTATTAGGTGTAATAATGTGTTAAAAAATAATAGAGAGATTTTGGGAAATTTGTATATTTATAGATACTTTAGATATAAGAGAACTCCTCAGATCTGCTGCACTTTTGCAACGTGATACTAAGTACTATGTATCTTGTTAATACTCTCTATACTAATCTTCTTATTTAATCTTCAGATAACTTTTTATGCTCAATGTTAATATCATGCTAACTTTGACAAATAGAGATGAGAATTTAAGTAACTTTGCCAATTTGTGTAACTATTGCTAGAGTAAGGAATTGAGATGAGGTTTATTTTACTCCTAAGTTCCTCCTGTATTAGTCTATACAATGTTATCTATCAGCAGGAAAGTTACTAAAGAATTTAAATATGGAAATGGAATTATTGAATTTCCATGTTGAAATATTGCCCTGGTAGCAGTTTAGAGATAGATTTGATGTAAGGCAATAACAGAGGAAACAAATCTTAAAAGCCAGTAAGAAAATAAATTGAGAAAGATGAAGATGCATGCATTAGAAGAATAGTAATTGTTGTTGTTCAGTTGCTAGGTAGTGTCCAACTCTTTGTGAACCCATGGACTGCAGCACACCAGGCTTCCCTGCCCTTCCCTATTTCCCGAAGTTTGCTCAAACTCATGTCCACTACTCAGTGATGCCATTCAACCATCTCATCCTCTGTTGTTCCTTTCTCCTCCTGCCTTCAGTCTTTTTCAGCATCAGGGTCTTTTCTAATGAGTCGGCTCTTCACATTAGGTGGACAAAGTATTGGAGCTTTAGCTTCCCCATCAGTCTTTCCAGTGAATAGTCAGGGTTGAGTTCCTTTAGGATTGACTGGTTTGATCTCCTTGCTGTCCAAAGAACTCTTAAGTGTCTTCTCCAGTTCGAAAGCATCAATTCTTCAGCACTCAGCCTTCTTTATAGTTGAACTCTCACATTCGTACATGACTACTGGAAAAATTACAGCTTTGACTATACAGATCTTTGTTGGCAAAGTGATATCTCTGTTTTTTAATACACTGTCTAGGTTTGTCATAGCTTTTCTTCCAAGGAGCAAGCATCTTTTAATTTCATGGCCACAGTCACCATCCACAATGATTTTGGAGCCCAAGAAAATAAAATTTGTCACTGTTTCCATTGTTTCCCCATCTTTATGCCATGAAGTGATGGGACCAGTTGCCATGATCTTAGTTTTTTTGAATGTTGAGTTTTAAGCCATCTTATTCACTCTCCTCTTTCTCTTTAATCAAGAGGCTCTTTAGTTCCTCTTTGCTTTCTGCCATAAGGATAGTATCATCTGCATATCTGAGGTTGTTGATATTTCTCCTGGCAATCTTGATTCCAGCTTGTGCTTCATCCAGCTTGGCATTTTGTACAATGTACTCTGCATATAAGTTAAATAAGCAGGGTGGCAATATATAGCCTTGACATACTCCTTTCCCAATTTTGAACCAGTCCATTTTTCCACGTTCAGTTCTAACTGTTACTTATTGACCTGCAGACATGTTTCTCAGGAGGCAGGGAAGGTGGTCTGTTATTCCTATTTCTTTTAAGAATTTTCACAGTGTGTTGTGATCCACCCTGTCAAAAGCTTTAGCATGGTCAATGAAGCAGAAGTAGATGTTTTTCTGGAATTCTATTGCTTTTTCTATGATCCAGTGGACTTTGACAGTTTGACCTCTGTTTCCTCTGCCTTTTCTAAATCCAGCTTGTATATCTGAAATTTTTCAGTTCACAAACTGTTGAAGACTAGCTTTCAGGATTTTGAGCATTACCTTAGTAGCAGGTGAAATGAGTGCAATTGTGCAGTAGTTTGAACATTCTTTGGCACTGCCCTTCTTTGGGATTGAAATGAAAACTAACCTTTTCCAGTAGTAATAATAATGATATTAATAATACTTGTCAGTAATAATAATGTTACTTGTACTATGTTAAATAATAGTATTTGTAAATAACAAAAGACTAGGTGATTTAGACAATCCCATATGGAGGGTAATTGAAATCTGGATTAAACAATAAAAAAATTCTACTTAAACAGCCTTTAGAGAACCAGTGAAGAAACACCAGCTCAGAATTCCAGGTAAAAAGGAAATCAAGTCTGGAATATCCTGGTTCCACATCCTCTTGAAAGTGAAAGTGAAGTCGCTCAGTCGTGTCCGACTCTTTGTGACCCCATGGACTGTAGCCTACCAGGCTCCTCTGTCCATGGGATTTTCCAGGCAATAATACTGGAATGGATTGCCATTTTCTTCTCCAGGGGATCTTCCCAACCCAGGGATTGAACCCAGGTCTCCCGCATTGTAGACAGATGCTTTACCGTCTGAGCCATCAGGGAAGTCCATGTTGATAATTCTGCGGTAGTGATGAAAGGTTGAGTTTTGCTTTTGAAAGTCCCACAGAGCTAGTGTAATAGGGTTTGGAGTCTAAGTCTGCCAAATCAATGGCCCCGTGAATTTCTATTACTTTTAATTGGAACCTGAAAAACTATACATTTGAAGAAAATGTGAATCACAAGTAGTTGGACTGGGGGTTTATCTGGTGACTCGATGGTGAAGAGTCCACCTACCAACGCAGGAGACATTACATGCCCTGGAGCAACTAAGTCCCTGTGCCAGAAGTATGGGGCCTGTGCTCTAAAGCTCGGGAGCTGCAGCTACTGAGCCCTTTGCTGCACCTACTGTAGCCTGCGTGCCTGAGCCTGTGCTCTACGACAGGAGAAGCCGCTGCGATAAGAAGCCTACACAGCACGACCAGAGAGTAGTCCCCACCCTCCACACCCTCCCCACCCTCTACCT
>SJYV01029131.1:0-12227 GCA_006410875.1 Neotragus pygmaeus | reverse complement strand
CGGCCCCTTCTCTGCCCCTTCCAGCCTGTCAGGGCCAGTATATCGCATCTGGATCACGTAAGTAGTTTTCTGGTATTTTCTGCTCCCGGAGCTGGGCCCATTGCCTGGGTCATCTCAGCAGGGGCTTGGTGAGGGCGGCCACCAGGCTCACCCCCGGGTCCCCCGCCCCTGCTCCCTGCACCCGGCTCCAGGGCCTCTCCCGAGTTACGCAGCAGACACCACTGGCCCGCAGCTCCACCCCGTGCCCGTGCTCCGCGTGTCCCACGCAGAGGAGGACGGTGAGGATGGCTGCGGCCTGGGGGGCGTGTGGGGTGGGAGCATGCAGGGCCCACATCGCGTGTGCAGGGGGCACATGCAGGGAACACGCGTGGGAGACCAGGGTTGGGCCGCACCAACCGGGCCCCTCAGTGGCCCTGCTCACAACACCCCTCACTGTGGGTGCAGGCCAGGTGCCCCCCGAGGACGATGAGTATGAATACTCTGAGTATTCTGTGGAGGAATACCAGGACCCCGCGGCTCCTTGGGCTGACGATGGTGAGGAAGGGGGCTGGGCCCAGAGGGGTGTGGGGAGGGGCAGGCCGAGCCTATCCCGGCTGACCTCTCTGCCCCCGTTGCCCCCAGACCCCTGCTCGCTTCCACTGGACGAGGGTTCCTGCAGTGCCTACACCCTGCGCTGGTATCATCGGGCTGGGCCAGGGGGCACGAAGGCCTGTCACCCCTTTGTCTACGGTGGCTGCGGAGGGAACGCCAACCGTTTTGGGACCCGGGAGGCCTGTGAACACCGCTGCCTGCCCCAGGTGGCCCACAGTCAAGGGACAGGTATGAGCGTACCTCCATTCCAGTAGGGGCCTGCTCAGATTATGTCCAGGGTCAGGATCTGGGGTCAGAAGCCACCTCCCCAACCCAGACTGGGGGACCTGGGACAGACCCCGCCTCAGACCAAAGAGCTGATAGAGAAGCCCGGCTCTGGGTGGAGTCCCCGGTACGGTACCCCTCGGTGCTCCCTCCCTTAAAGACCTGAGTAAGGACCCCTTTCTGTGGGCAGAGCCCCCACACCCTCTGTGCCCCTGGCTCCCCCATCCTCTGCGGCCCTTGCGTTGGGTACGGTTAGACGGCTGAACCCCGCCTGCCCCACCCAGGTACTGCCCGGAGCTGAGGTCCAGTCCAGCATCCCCTGGAGGAGTCGGTGTCTCAGCTGGACCCTGCCGTCCCTCCCCCTTGGTGCTAGAGGCCTGTCTGCACGTGAGCGTGCATGAGCGTGTCCGTTATTTCAGTGACTTGTTCCACGGGTCTCGCCTTCCCCCCAGTGGACAGACCCCCATTGTGGCTGCTGCCTCCCCGGCTGATGACTCAGTGCTGGGGAGGCTTTGGGCAGTGAGCGGAAGTGACTGAATCCAACCCGCCCCTTGCCCCACGCTAGTGATGACATGGTGCTGATTCTGGGGGGTCATTAAAGCTGCTGTTTTAAAAGGCCCCTGTTGTGACTGTTTGCGGGGGGTGTGGGTGTCAGAGGGGCAGGTTTTCCCTGGGAGGGCTGTGCTATCCCAAGTGGGTACAGAGTCCCTCTGTCCAGCCTGTCACTCTCCTGTAACCCTCAGTCCCCAACTTGTCCCTAGAAAGAAGACAGGGTAGGGGCTGAGGGTATGCCTTCACTGCCCCCCAGGAGAGGATGAATCATGGGTGGGGGGTGGCCTCAAGCCAGATAAATGGGCCCTGAAGGAGGTGGAGGAGCAGACCAGTGCAGGGGAGCACTGCCTGGCACAGCTCACCCCAGAGGAGGCTGCTACTGGTGAGCCTGGGGTCGGGGGATGGACAGGACCGTTGTGGTAGAGTGGATCTGGGGTTTGGGTCAGTGGAGGTCTCGGGTGTGAGACGCCTTGGGACCTCTGATTGCTTCCTTGTCTCAAGGGCCCCCATTCCTGCCTGCCTTTCTGTGTCCTGGATCTGCGACATGCTTTCTCGCGCAAACCTCAGGCTCCCCTTGGATCCCTCTGTGTCTCTCTTTGCATCCTTATTTCCATCACACTGTCTCTTTTTCTTCCTCTCTCCCTCTGTTTTGCTCCATCCCCCTCTGATACATCTCCATCTCTTTCTCCCTCTCCTTGCTCTTTCTTGTTCTTGTTCTCCCCACCCCCCCGCACNTGAAGTGGGTTGTCATTTCCAGGGTGAAGAGCTTTGTAAATTTGTAAACCAAAGTGTAAGTTTATTTTTAGCATTCTTCTTTGAATTTAAAGGTAAATTTATGTATGTACATCTTTATATATCTGCAGCAGAAAGATAGTTTATAGTAAAATCTCAAGCAGCATTCTAGAAGCCAACTAAGTAAAGACAATATAGTCTAACTGTAATGAATAGACGTTCATTACAATTTTTCCTTTGGAGAAATATGTGACTCAACGAATATATTAATGATCGGTTATTTTTACCTAAGAATATATTTCTCTGGCAACTGTGTTTGTATCAGTCTAGTGTANGTAAAGACAATATAGTCTAACTGTAATGAATAGACGTTCATTACAATTTTTCCTTTGGAGAAATATGTGACTCAACGAATATATTAATGATCGGTTATTTTTACCTAAGAATATATTTCTCTGGCAACTGTGTTCGTATCAGTCTAGTGTATGGTAGCTTAAATTAAGTGAAACGAATTCCGTTGGCATAAATTGGACTATGATAAGAATGTGCTGATGACGTGAACATTTGTCTCCTGGGTAAAGGAGGAGACTTCTTCCTATATAATGATCTGGGCTCAATGTTACTAGAAAAGAGTAAGTCACATGCTAACCCACATGAGATATATGTCAGAAAATACTAGACCATTTGACAAAGAGCAGACAGAAACGTGGAAATGAAACTATTTCCTCCTTGCCTCTGCGTGCTTTTTCTTAGCGGTACCCCAGAGAAGAGAGGTCCTTCTGAGAAGTAGGGGAGGGGAAGCCTGGTGGACTTTACCTAGTGCTTTCTGCCTGGGTGACACATGTCAACTTTGGGGTCATGTGGGATCTTGTCATTGTGCAGATTCAAATTCACCAGGTCTTAGGTGAGGCCCTAGATGCTGCATTTTGAGAAATCTTTCAAATGATGCAGATGACCTTTGTCTGTGAACCTCACTTTAGGGCTATATTCTAGGTGAAAGGAAGAGGAAATTCTCTTTCTTTTTTACATGTTTTCTTATTTTCTCAACTCACTTAACCTCAAGGCAGCAGGTAAGTAAAGACATAACCAGAACAGTGTGAATACAGAACATTTTTGAAAGGAGGAATTCAATTGACTTCAGAGAATGAAGATTTAGTTTAAAAAAAAAAAAGTTGATTCATTCAGACCAAAATAAAAGGACAGGCAGGCTTTCCAGTGAAGTCATCTGCCTAGAGGAATAACCATCACATCTTTGAGGACAAGCAAGACTGTACACCAGGTTTAGACTCAATATTCTTATGTTTCTACAGAGTCCATTTGGGAGGAATATTGTAAAGAAACTTGGAACCTGAACTTCCCTCCTCCACTCCCTTCCTTAAGTGTCTAATGTTTGCATTATGTACAAAAAGGAATTTTTCTACTCTATGATCTGCCAAGATTAAAAATTTGCTCAAGCCAGAAACATGCTAAGATGAAACACAGTTATAACTGAACACATCCTACCCCAAAGCTGCTTCCAAGTAGGAATGAATATCAGAATTGTTTAATTCACATATTTCCCATTGGATGGCCTTTTCAGATTCTTGCTACTTAAAATACAAAGGTAACATTCATTGGACTACACTATTTTTTAAATGTGTCCTTACAATCAATTGTCAAATCCTCTTCAAGCTTGTATAGAGGCATTGGGCTCCTAGAATCTAAATGTCTATATAGTAAAGCTTTAAACTAGATAATTTAACTTTGGACTAATGAAATGCGTTATCTTCTCTCAAACAAGTTAAGAATATTATATTCTATTAACAATTATGTGGACATATCTTTATTAACCTAACTATAGCAAAAATAACTTGTTTGTAGTGTAAAAAGAAATTATAGATTTGAACTGTGCATGAATTTTAAATTTTTCTGTTACTCCATTTTCCTGTCAATTCTATAATTTTAAGAGGGAGAAAGTTACAGAAATCTCCCTATACATTGACCTTTCCAATTTACATGAACAGTATTCAAAATTCAGGAGAATAGTAGGAAATCCTAACAGATTTAGCATTTGGTGTCTAGGAAACCAGACACATTTGGTAATCACTCCTATATACCCTAATGTCTGAGCAAACCTTAGAAGGTGTTTACTTTTGCAGTTAAGTAATTAGAAATCTATTATTTGGACATTTTGGAAATGGGAAATTAAGAATCATTTTCTTTGTAAGTGGTTTTAAAAGGCAAAGAGTTGATTGCTGTTGATTAAAGAATCCATAATGAAAAGTAGTTTTTCCCTTCTTCCAAAAAATTGCATTTTTCTCAGAGATAACTGCAGGCAACAAAAGCCAAAACAATTGCCACTTTGGTATCCTTTAACTGGAAACATGAAACTAATACATTTACAGCCAACAGCTTTAAATGCAATCCCATAAAAACAACACCAATTTCATTAACTTTGACATAAATGTCATACTTGATAAGTCCAAGTTCAAAAGATGTATACCAAAGATATGCATCTATTCAGTCCTCTCCCCACTTATTTGCAGGTTTACTTCCCAACGTTTCAGTTACCTGCAGTCAGCTGAGGTCCAAAAATATTAAATGGAAAATTCCAGAAGTAAACAATGAACAAGTTGTCAATTGCACGTCTGTTCTGAGCCACATTATAAAAGTCCTCTCCATCCAGCTCTGACCTGCCTGAGATCCCAACCATCGACATTGTCTGCTCCTGACATCCAACCCACCGCTTTTTCACAGCTGAGGATCCAGGATCGCTGGAAGCAGATAATTCTCCTGACCTGTCATCGAAGGTCAATATGAGCCCAAGGCTACATCACAGTGCCTGTGTCATTCACCTCACTTCCTTTCCCATCATCACAAGGAGACGGGTGAGTATAGAACAATTAGATGTTTTGAGAGAGGTGACATTCACATAACTTTCATTATAGTATTTGCTATAACTGTTGTAATTTACTGTTAGTTACTGCTAACCTCTTACTGTGCCTAACTGATAAATTAGACTTTATCGTAGATGTGTGTGTGTCGGAAAACATACGGTATATAAAGAGTTCAGTGCTATCTGTGATTTCAGGCATCCGCAGGGCAGGGGGTGTCTTGGGATGCTTCCCCTGTGGGTAAGGAGGGACCATTGTGCCCAAAAGTATACAAAAGATATATGTCAATACAAAAGATCAGAAAGTCTTTACTTTTCTGTTTTTTTATTTTATTTATTTATTTGTTTTTGGCTGTGCTGGGTCTTCATTGCTTTGCAGGCTTTTCTCTAGCTGTGGCAAGCAGGAACTACTCTCTAGTGGCGGTATACAGGGACTACTCTCTAGTGGCGGTATTCAGGTTTCTCACTGCAGTAGGTGGAGAAGCTATTGGAACATGGGCTCTCAGGTGCAAGGGCTTCAGTAGCTGTGGCTCCTGGGCTCTAGAGCACAGGCTTAATAGTTGCAGCACACAGGCTTAGTTGCTCTGTGGTATGTGAGCTCTTCCCAGACGAGGGATGGAATCTGTGTTTTCTGCATTGGCAGGCAGATTCTTTACCAGTGAGCCACAAAGAAGCCCTGTACTTTCTGATATGAGATATGCTTAAAATTTTGGAGTAAAAATTACCATAGTGTCTATTTTAAGATTGCTGTTCAGGCATAATTGTTTACAGAGAAAATTTAAAGTGAGTATGATATATTGTCTTGATTATCAGTCACTATATAACACACCACTGCAAATTAAGTGGCTTAAAGCAACAATTGTTTTATTTGCTTAGAACTGTATAGGTCAGATATTTGGCCTAGCTCAACTAAGAGGATCTCCTCCCCTCCCCCACCTGGTTTTATTACGATATAATTGACATACACATTTTGCTTGCAAAACTCTGGAACTTCAGATATAAGCAATAGAACTTTGTGGCATCGGCAACAAAAAAAAGAAAAAACACAGAACTTAAGGGCCTCCGACCATACCATACACAAAAAATCACCTCTAATATGAATCAGAGACCTAAATGTAAGAGCTTTAAAAAAATTTTTTTTTAATTAAAAATTAAAAAAAGAAAAAGGCAAACCATATACTGGGGGGAAAAAAATTGAAAATCACATATTTGATAATGGACTTATATCAGAATATATAAAATGCCCTAAAAGTTCAATAAGAAAGCAAATTAAAAGTGAGAAAAAGATTTGAACAGATACTTAAAAAAAAAAAAAAAAAGAGAAAAAAAGAGATTGGATTTGTGGTTACCAAAGCAGTCAAAGGTCCTGAAAACTGAAACTTATAAGATAAATAAATAACAGGGATGTAATGTACAACATGATAAATGTAATTAACATTTCTGTTCATTATATATGAAAATTGTTAAAAGAGTAAGTCAAAGAGTCCTCATCACAAAATTTTTTCTATTTCTTTAATATATGGGATGATGAATGTTCACTAAACTTATTATGGTCATCATTTCATGATGTATCTAAGTCAAATCATTATGCCCTACAACTTAAACTTATACAGCACTGTATATCAGCTATATCTCAATAATACTGAAAGAGAAAAACTATTAAATTTCAAGAACAAAATGCAGAGGACAATCTCCATGTCCTTTGGTTGAGCAAAGAATTCTTTAGACATAATGCTAAAAGCACAATCCATTATTTAAAAAACTTGATAAATTGAAATTCATCAAAAAATTTTAAAGACAAAATGGTCAAAAGACACTATCAAGAAAGGCAAGTCAGACTAGGAGAAAATATTTGCAAATCCTGTATCTGGCAAAGGAGTAGAATGTGAAATATATAAAAATAAAACTCAATAATAAGACAAAAACCAAATATGAGCAAAATATTTGAATGGATATTTTATCAAACAACATATACAAATGGCCAAGCACATGAAACATTTAATAGCCAAAAAAACTGGAAATACTCCAAAATTACAATCACCTGATGAATGGATAAATAGAAAACCATCTAAACCATTCTGGTTTCAAGGAGATATAAAAGATCTTTAGAAGAAAAAATGAATTTCAAGAGATGAAGAGGACATGTCATCACTGATGGTGGAAAGGGGAGTTTAAGAAAGAAACAAAGCAGAGTATAATGGTTTGCTGTTGTGTCAAGGTTGCTTTTAGAGTCTGGGTTCATGAAGATTTAGGTGGAATCCACACCAGGCTCTGTGAACCAGGAGTGGCTGTGGATGCCGCCAGCCGCTCACAATCACCATAAGGAGCTGGAGGGGACTCGACATAGGACAGCCCGTGGGATGCTGTTGGGAGAGTCCTGGACAATCTTGGAAGGAAATGAGGGAAGTGCCTAGAAATGGTGGAGTAGGAATTGAGCCAGAGTGAGAGGTCACCAGGTTACCGTGGAAACATACTCCACAGGTGGAAGTGGACTTGGAGTGGAGTATGGGGAGAGGGGACAGGGCTAATCATTATCTCTGATAGTTAATACTGTGAAGAGTGAAAACCTATTTGTTTTATTCCCATTTTACAGCCAAGAAAATGCATCAGCAGAAGGTGATAGGTCATGAGGCTGGAAGACAGAGGCTATGCCTTCCAGTATTTGGTTTGGTTTGATTGGACTGTGACATATTGCCTCACTTTTAGTAGACAGTTATTTTTTTTAATGGCTTGTTATTTTGAACTTACTGTTACTTCCAAACATAAATACTGAATGTTTACCATCTTACCCATGATGGTCCAATCTATGGTGCTGCTATCTGATTCTCCAACCTAAATTAAATGGAATTTGAGAAATTCTGCAGAGTCATCACTACTTATTCAGCTTCATCAACTTAGAAGAGAAAGACTTTACAAAGAAAACCGCATTTTTCTAATTACTAGTTTTTCCAAATCTGAATTCTAAAAGACTTTCTTAGACAATTCAACTTCCTGGTTCTAAATTTCAATTAAATCGTGCCAATGTCTATGCTATGAACAGTCTATTAAAGTGTCATCACTGAAAAAGTTGACATATTCCAGAAGAATTAGAAGTTCATTTTTATCACTACTTAAATATTCAATTCAATATCCAAAACCCTGAAAGGATTGTTTAAGGAAGATACTATAACTTGAAACCCAGAGTTTGCTTTGATTTTCATTAAGCTCTGCTGCTGTTGCTGCTGCTGCTGCTGCTAAGTCACTTCAGTCGTGTCCGACTCTGTGCGAACACATAGACGGCAGCCCACGAGGCTCCCCGTCCCTGGGATTCTCCAGGCAAGAACACTGGAGTGGGTTGCCATTTCCTTCTCCAATGCATGAAAGTGAAAAGTGAAAGGGAAATCGCTGAGTCTTGTCTGACTCTTAGCGACCCCATGGACTGCGACCCACCAGGCTCCTCTGTCCATGGGATTTTAGGATACTTAAATCAGCAAATACTTAGCAGTTACGGAAGGATTGTTTAAGGAAGATACTATAACTTGAAACCCAGAGTTTGGTTTGAATACTGTTTATCTACTGAGTAGGAATTTTCATTAAGCTCTAAGGATACTTAAGTCAGCAAATATTAGCAGCTATGGTAACCGTGGTAACCCCATCTGGCTCCTTTCATGGCTATTACTAACAGACCAGTGCTGCTACTCACTGTCTTTCCCCAAAATCTTACTCTGTAGCAAAAATAGCACAGGATCCCTTGCAAAGACCTTTTAAAATTCCCTCAGGAAGTGGTTATGAGCGCAAGCATTCATTAAATTTGGTTGTCAATTTGCTTGTCATTTATCCATGGAGCTTATTTTCACTGTCTTTCAGGCTCACAGAAAAATGACTAATGACTACTCATATTCATCCATAGGTCCCAGGGGAGATTTCTTCTGGATGAAATAGGCACCAACCTCCAATGTCATAATACAACAGCACAACCTTCACCAGGAGGGGAAAAACACCATCAAGTCTTCAAATCTGGAAGAATCAGCTCTTGAAACTGAGAATCAATTATTGAAATCCAAAATGGCAGAACAGCTTAATTTAAATCTTTATTTTTGAGTGTAAATTTCACTATAAGCCAATCACTTTAAAGTTTTTGGAAAATCACTTTGCCTGGTTTAAAGCATTATTTCGAAGAGGAAATAGGTTTAAGGTCTTGTAGGGTCAGTCCTTTTTAGCACATTTACAGGTTTCCCACGAAAATACCTTTAACTACATCCTCTTCAGGCTTGCCAATAATCACAGTACTTTTAAACTGCAAGAAAATTCTTATAAACATTTACATATTCCAGAATATATCTGGTGTTATTTCTATCCAAATATCTAATAAGTAAATTGTTTGCTGTCTAGTCCATAAATCCTCTGCATATTTGATTTAATGTTTTTTAAATAAAAAACAAAACTGTATGTGTATACAAGCCAGTCATTGCCAAGCTCTTTCAATTGCTAAACCAATAGAAATAATGTCAAAACAAGGCTTTGCTTTTTCTTAAATACCATGGAGTATTCCTCTGATAAATAATACTATAAAAAAGGAACTTCAGGTCTGAAAAATATTAATCAAAACTATTGGTTGCTTAATGTTAGATTCAAAAGTAACATTAAATAAAATATAAAATAAAGTGAGGGCTATATCAGGACAAAGAAGCAAACAAACTATAAATGGGATGCAGTTAAGGAAGCCTTAGGTAAACTTAATTTCTTTTTCTTTTTTGCCAACATATCCAACAGTGTTATGGCCACAATGGAGGCCCTCACGAACTGAAATAGCTGATACATTGTATTATTAATGGGAAATTCAGCCAGGTAAACACATTCTTTGGTTGCACTTAATAATTTCACAGACAGCAAGCAAAGATTTTTGAATTTCAAGAGCTGATGGGGAGTTTCATGGGCTGAAGCCCTTCTGTGCTGCTTTATGAATGTTGTCTGGTGTGGCCTTTCAAGCACTAGCATGACATGGCAGGCTCACAAGTATCAGACCTGGCTCCTTGGGGGCATTGCCCAGCAAGTTTTAATTTCTAAATCATGAAACTGTCAAAGGCTTCAAGGATTAATTGTATCTCAGTCCTTTAAAAGTAACAATTACATTCAATTCTAATAATGGGCCCTCAAAGAGCAAATCCCGTGTTTGTTAGGGTGATGTGTTTCCTTATTTCAGTCTATTGTTTAAGAAAGCTAATAATGTATATCTTCATAGGCATAACTTTGTCTGGATCACCCCAATGTTATAACCCAGGCACTGACAAAAAGTTGAGAGTAACTGATTTATGGCAAACTCTTCTTCACAAAAACCAAATGACATAATTACCTTCCAATAATGGTAATTTCAATGAACTACATCAGTAGCATTATGTTACTTGATATCTTCCTTCAAAAATATCATTTGCATAGAAACTTTTTCAAAAAGGAATTTGAGTGTTTAAGAAATAATCCTAAGGTCACACCTACACAGTGAGCAATAACAAAATCTCCTCCAGAGCCCAGATTATCAGACCATGTCAAGTTCTCAGGAAATTTCTGGCACAGCAAATATTAATATATATAGTAAACTTCTTGATGTTATTTTTTGATAAGCATTGTGAAGATGATAATCTTTTAATTCTCATTTGGATAGTCTAGTTTAAGTGATAAACTTTGTCTCAAGTCATATCATATTTTTCTTTGACTTTTAATAAATTCCTGTTTACCAATGGCAAATGGATCATTTTTGCATTTCATTTTGTTACACGTCATGCTGTAAAATCAATGATATATTCTCTAGTATGTGTTTTGTCTTGTAGAAGTCAAAGAATGGTGAAATGAAAACAGGCTACCCTTATTATAATCCATGCGCAAGTTTCTTTACCTAGTCACATTACTAGGCTTTTATAAACATTTAAAGATGAATACTTAAAAATTATACTCTATTAGTTTGCAGTTTTCACTTAGTGAGCTTCCACAGTGGTTCAGCAGTAAAGAATCACCTGCAATGTAGGAGATGCGGGTTCAATCCCTGGGTCGGGAAGATTCCCTGAAAAAGGAAATGATAACCCACTCCAGTATTCTTGCCTGGAAAATCCCATGGACACAGGAGCCTGGCAGGCTGCAGTCACTGGGGTCGCAAAAGAGTCAGACACAACTTAGCAACTAAACAACAACTGAACATATTTATTTATTTATTTATTTATTTATATTTATGGTCTGTGAGATCACTGGTTTACTGTGAAAGGCTAGAATTCAGAGCAGCCAGGTGGTCGAGCTTGTATAAGGAAAGGACACCCTTCCCCAGGCACCCACTCTCCTTGAATCCTCATGTTTTCAGTATTTTGATCACCTTGAGAAACTAACTGCAGAGCATTCAACCGAAATTACTTCTCTTGTCTTATCTTCCCCAAGAAGCAGCTTATAATTCTGAGAAGAAGCTAATGATGTTGAAAAAGAGAGGAAATTAACTGGAATAGGTAATAGAACATCTGTGTCTCCTACGTTTCTTGTAAAACTGAGAAACTGGTAGCTGACACATTTCAAGGTAATAAGCATTACATTTATTTTTATACCCTCATAAATGCAGTGCCCGTTTTCAATTTGCCTATCAACATAACGGGCTATATTCTTCACATAAAGATGGTATCATCACTAAACAGAAATATCGAATCGCTAAGAGTTTTGTACTGGGTTGAATAAGGAAAATCTTTAAATTAGGCCTTTTCTTCATCCTTGACCTTCAAAAAGTTACAAATATTCTGCAGGCTTCAGCTTAGCCACCAGATTGTATGAATAAAAGAAACTTATAACGTGTTTATAATTTGGGGGAGTAAGAATGTAGAATAAGTTGAAGGCAAATAAGCCAATAACATCTTAATTTTCTGTTATGAAGTGTGGATAATTTAATTTTTGTGAATTAAGTACATTCCTTCAGAAGCCTATCATTTTCCAAGCATTGTTCCAGGACTTGAGGGTATAATAATGAGCAAAACACAGCTTCTTCCCTTGGGAAACTTACATCTTGTTTGGGGAGACAGATAAGGAAAAGAATATATGATTTTCTAGGACCTAGAAAGGCTGTGGAGAAGAATGAAGCAGGGAGAGAACTGATGGCATGAGTGCAGACACGGAGCTCACACTCAAAGGCCCTGCGGCATCCTCAGCTCAGAGGAGCAAACAGAGCAAAGAGGCAGCGATGGGGAACGAGGCCAGACACCTCTGCTTGAGA
>SJYV01029130.1:0-22568 GCA_006410875.1 Neotragus pygmaeus | reverse complement strand
CTGTATGTACCCAGTTCATCCATCCAGTCAGCCGCCTGTATGTACCCAGTTCATCCATCCAGTCAGCCGCCTGTATGTACCCAGTTCATCCATCCAGTCAGCCGCCTGTATGTACCCAGTTCATCCATCCAGTCAGCCGCCTGTATGTACCCAGTTCATCCATCCAGTCAGCCGCCTGTATGTACCCAGTTCATCCATCCAGTCAGCCGCCTGTATGTACCCAGTTCATCCATCCAGTCAGCCGCCTGTATGTACCCAGTTCATCCATCCAGTCAGCCGCCTGTATGTACCCAGTTCATCCATCCAGTCAGCCGCCTGTATGTACCCAGTTCATCCATCCAGTCAGCCGCCTGTATGTACCCAGTTCATCCATCCAGTCAGCCGCCTGTATGTACCCAGTTCATCCATCCAGTCAGCCGCCTGTATGTACCCAGTTCATCCATCCAGTCAGCCGCCTGTATGTACCCAGTTCATCCATCCAGTCAGCCGCCTGTATGTACCCAGTTCATCCATCCAGTCAGCCGCCTGTATGTACCCAGTTCATCCATCCAGTCAGCCGCCTGTATGTACCCAGTTCATCCATCCAGTCAGCCGCCTGTATGTACCCAGTTCATCCATCCAGTCAGCCGCCTGTATGTACCCAGTTCATCCATCCACAGTCAGCCACCTGTATGTACCCAGTTCATCCATGTCCAGGACTCCACATCTGCAGATTCAACCATGACCTTGTAGCACCGTGATATTCACTACTGAAAAATCTGCAAGTCTAAGTGGACCCACAAACAGTTCGAACGTGTCTTGTTCAAGGTCAACTGTGCTGCATCGCCTCTATGAGAGTGACTAATGAGACTGACTGCCGTGTTCACAATTCCAGTCCAAACTAATCCTACATTCTTAAAGTGCCTTTCCAAACGTGTTGTAGTCAGGCCCATTCAACTACTTATCAAGCTTGGGTCATTGCAGGCTCATACACAGTCTCTGAAAAAATAAATGAACAAATAGAAGTCATTGTGTGCAGCGTAAAAATGGTGCTATTGTAACTGACATTGCTTTTAAACTCAGACTTTTTCAATGCTATTATGAGGACATATAATCGATGTTTGTGTAAACATCACACCAGGCGAGGAAAGAGAAAGGGGCCTTGAGAGATGCTCTCAGCAGGTACTGTATAATAAAACCGACATTTGTGGAATCATTAGATGAGCGTTGATTACACGCCAGCAATGTGCTAGTACTTTGCAGACATGCTCTCAACTCTTCCTACTGTGTGGAAGCAGGCAGGCGTGCGGGTCTCACTCTGAGATGAGGGCGATGAATCTCCCAGAGGGAAGCCGCCTGCTGGCAGGGACCCTAATAAAATGGCTGGTAGGGCGAGTGCAGAGACGGGACGCACCCTGAGCCTGTCCTCGCTCGGAGGGCAGGCCCTGCAGGTTTCTTTGATCTTCCCCGCATCTGCCACTTCATACTGGGCTTCTCTTGCACAACTTGCCGAGCCGGGCAAAGACATCCTTTTTTTTTTTTTTAAATTAGTTGTCTTCCTTGGATGAAGGCAAGATTGGGGCCAAAAGAAATATTCTTTCACTTTAGAATCAAGATTCCATTCACAGAAAAATGAAATTGATACAGAGACTAGCCCGCACACCACAATGGTCACTTGTAAGTGAGCGTGATCACTCGGGCACCCCGAACACCTTTATGTGTCTTCAAGCTACATTCTGTCCATCGGATGGAGAACATTTGGTTTGGACTTCAGAAGGCATGAAAACCGAGCTGATACTACAGAAGTTGGCCATTTCAGGTCAAACAAAATAGCATAGAGACTTTCTCCACGTCAGAGGAGGGCAACCACCACTGCCTGCGTCTATCCCTAAACCAGTTCCCTAAGGAGAGACGAGAGAACACCAACACGTTCCTCTGCTGTAACAGACGCCAAGGAACACACACGCACCCTGGAGACTGCCAAGGTTCTGAACACAAAACATCTCTTTCAAAAGCGATAATACAATAGATGACGCTTCTTAGAGACGACGACCTTAAATGGCATGAGGGACATTACTAGAGGCACTGCAGCTGTTTGGTGAACGCGCAGGGGTTTCTCCTACTTCTTCTTGTTGACCCTTTTTAAACCTCCCCTGCCAAAAAAAAAAAAAAAAAAAATTTACTACATTTTTTTTCATCATTTCCCTTGTGTCAAGTGGAACTTTTTCATCCAAATCTCACTGCTCAGGCCCATATGCCTCTTCTTTCTTCTTTCCTTTTTTTTTTTTTTAAAGATACCACATAACAAAAATGTTTCTCTTATATTAATTCTGTTACTCAGGCAAAGTAAACCATCACTCCTCGGTATGGCATATAAAAGCCAGAAGGGCAGTGACTCACTCAGGCAGAGACTTTATTTGAAACATTTGTTCTGTGGTTGGAGCAGATTAAACACAGACCAGGTTGCCCGTGGAGCTGTGCGGGGCCCCGAGCGAGCGACGTCACCACCTGGCGGGCCAGCCACACGTAGCTCAGGGCCAGGATCTGCCCTCGGCCCCCTCTGCCTCCCTGACACAGGGACACCTGCCTCCAGCAGGCTGGGATGAACTGCCCTTGTGGATGTGACAGTCACTGAACACTTTTGTTTGGTGACCAAAAACGAAATGGCTAGTGAAAGGGGATAGGAGTTGCCCTAAGGCTTGCAGGGGGCATGCAGAAAAGGAAAAGGCAGAAAACTGGGAAGGATGAAAAGGGAACAAATCACAAGGGAAACGAGAGCAAAGAAACAAACCAAGTCAGAGCACCAGGACAAGTCTCCACCGTTCGTGGTCTGCGCCAGATAGAGCATGGGATTTTAAATGACTGCAAACTGAGCAGCTCGTGGGTAATCGATCTGGTCTCCACTGGTAGGGGTCAGAAACCCAGGACACGCAAATGATCTTCATACAGTTGAAACGAGGAACAGATGAAGTCCATAGAAGAGAAGGCATCTCTGTTTTTTCGATGATTTTTATAGAAAAGTACAAATGCCAACATCGGAGGCAGACACAGTCAGAAAAATGTGCATGGTGGAAGCTCACGTGTGGATGAACAGCCATGACTTTTGGTGCTAGGAGGTTGTGTGGTATTTATCTCAGCTCTAGCAACTAAAGTCATACAAAACCCACTCATTAACCCATTTGTGTTAATGCATCCATTTTCAAATTACACTTGTCCTAGAGGCAGTTCTCTTCTCTCCTTCCATCCTTGTTCCCTTTTAAATTTCTCTTTTTAAAAAAATATGAAGCAAGTCACTGATTTCTTCACAGCTAAATTTTGAGCTGTTGAAGATGGAAATCACTAATGAAACCACAGTATCTGAGGCTTAGAAGACGACCCAGTGCTCACCCAGTTGATCCTGTGACTCAAGGCAGGACTCTTTTCTGTAACATCAGTTAATATACAGTCACCGGAGAGAACTTGCTTGTATATGTTTATACATTTTCACTAACGAGCGACCTGCGGTCCTGTGGTCCACTCTCCCATTATTCACGCATCTGTGTATTACACACTCATATTTAAGTACTCCCACGGGTGCTGGGAGCAATCGAATGGGCAGGAAAGTCGTAAGATAGTAATATGTGGAACTCAAATCATTGAAATAGAATAATGTGAGGGCGACTGCATAGCTTCTAAAGCTCAGGTGATAGAGGAGGGCTTTTTAAAGCAGGTGACATCAGCGTCAAGAGAGAAAAGCGTTCCAAACAGAGGGAAGAGCTGAGATGAAGGGCCTAATGGGAATCCTCTCAGCCAAACGAAAGAAGAGATGAAATAAACAGCATAGCAGGAAACGAGCAGGCTGGACCAAGGATGTGGGAAGATGAAGCGGGAACCCTGGGCAGAGGCCGATCAGTGCTGGGCTTGGCAGGGTGGGGTAAGTACTGAGGATTCTCTTCTCAGCGCAAAGAGAAGCTGCTATCAAAGCAACTGTACTCCAATAAAAAATTTTTTTAAAGAAATGCCAACTAAGAATGGGAAAATCAGAAATTAGAAATCTCAATTAAGGATGGGAAATTTTTCTAACGGGAAAATTCTCATTAGAAAAATGAGAATCGTAATCCAAGGGATTAAAACCCTACAGATACATTAAAACCTGTAAACTTACAATGATACTAAGGGAAAAAAGGACCCTATCAGTTACATTTGGAGGGTGATGGAGAACCAAATGAATATTTTGAAAATGGTAAATAAAAGACAATAAAACTTTTGTCTTGCCTTTCCTTATGATCTATAAAAAAAAATAAATTTCCACTTGTAGAAGTTTTTCACCAAAATTAACATAAAGTTAAATTAAAGAAGCAAAATTTTAATTAAACAGTTTTAAACAGGGGACATCATTGCTCATGTGGAGAGAACGGAATCCAAAGCAATAGGAATAGAAGCAAGGAAAACAACTCCAAAGTTAAATCAGAAATACACACACACACGTATATTCTGATGGCTTTGGGTTATGACAGGGACCTTGGAGATGGAAGCTGATGGATTTGCAGTATATTGGGAGACCAGGGTTAAAAAGACCCAGAACTTGGTGTGGCTTGGGGTGGGGGAGGGGAGTAAGAGAAAGAAAAATTTCCCAGAACTCGAAGACATTTGATTTGAACAGCTGAGCAGGTGGCAAAGTTGCTGTTATGGGAAAGCTAAAGGTTGACCGGGTTTGGGTTTCCCAGTTGGTGCAGGTGGTCAAGAACTCACCTGTCAATCAGGAGATATAAGAGACAGGGGTTTGATCCCTGGCTTGAGGAGATCCCCTAGAGGAGGGCATGACAACCCCCTCCTGTCTTCTTGCCTGGAGATCCCACAGACAGAGAAGCCTGGGGTCACAGGGTCACAAAGAGTGGGACATGACTGAAGCACCGTAGCACACACCCAGGCAGGCAATGCATGTAACCCAAGAATTCTGATTTGACCTCATTGTGTTTAAAATGCCTGCTGTGTAGACCGGCCATACACACGTGCAGTTCTAGGCAGAGGCCAGATGTCTGAGCCATCTGCATTTTGTAAACCATTGAATTATTAGCAGTCTTCCCTGGTGGCTCAGTGGTAAAGAATCCACCTGCCAATGTAGGAGTCCTGGGGTTGATCCCTGAGTCAGTAAGATCGCCTGGAGAAGGAAATGAAAACCCACTCCAGTGTTCTAGCCTGGAGAAACCCACAGACAGAGGAGCCTGGCGGGCTGAAGTCCACAAGCTCACAAAGAGTCGGCCACGACCTAACGGCTAAACAACAACTCCTAAGAGTGAAATGAAAATTTCTCCCCTACAGCTCCCTAGGGTCCTCACTTTGTCTCGGGATGGGGAGGAGCTCATTCCTTGCTTAACAAATGCCCAAACATGTGAAAGAATGAAAACCACCATTCACTGCACAGCCAGTATATGCCGAGCACTGTGCCTACAGCTCCTTATTTGGACACACAGGATCTCTGAGGGCAACTGTTCATGTTGCACCTTTACAGGAATCAGGGGTATACAGAGTATCTCATGCGAGGTTCCAGAGCTACAAAGTGGAGGAGCCAAGTTTGTTTTCAGTCTGCCTGTCTCCCACATCCACGATCACAGCCTGCCTCCCAGACCCGGATGGATAAACGCTAGGGCCCTAAGCGCGGCTCACACAGCAGGGCTTCCAGAATATTCTGCCATTCTGCAAGCCCCCTGCTAGTGTCCTGCATCAGCAAGATCTCTCGTTAAGTTTCAGTCCTTCCAATGAACACATCTGATCTGACCAAGAAGGAGTACACCCAGCTTCTGGTCAGACGCCTTCTGACAATGATGCTGGACATTGCGTTAGAGCAACCACATCACACTGCTGGCTCATATAAAATTTGTGGTCAACTACTGTCTAGCCAGGGCTCCCACATCCTATACTTGTGCTGTAATTTTTTGGCCTAAATTAAAAATGTCAAGATATTTGAAACCCGAGTCGTTTACCTAGCATATTAGTTATTCCTTCCACTTCTGTTATACACGCAAATCTAGGAAATCACCCTTTTGTCTATGTCCCATTAGTGGATTGAAATGATATTTGAATGATAGAATCAACGTTTTCACGTCATAAAAATCACAGCTGGGATGTATTTTTTCAGATATTTTAAGTCTCAGTTTGTTCATCTGTAACATGGAAATCATCACAGTAACAAGCGGTAAATGACAAATCGCCTGTGAAATGCTGAGCCATGAGGTCATATGTATCCACTGCTTGAAATTTTGGAAAAGTATCTTATTTTCAGATGTTGTACGCAGGCTCTGGTAGTAAGCCACTCTCTGGCCTAACGGTGGGACATTGTATTGGAAAAATATACAGAAGCCAAAATTAATAAACCCAAAGCAGCTTTTCCATAGAAAACAAGAGCAAAGGATTTTCATATGTAGCGGAGAGTAGCAATCGCCTGCTGGAGGTCACAGCCATTCTATCCCACCAAGAAAAGGAGCTATTTCTGGAGCCCAGCAGGGGAAGATCCCGGAGAGACATACCTGAAGGAGGCTTTAAACCTGCCCCCCTCCCCAGCCTGCCCGCACTCAGCCTGGGCTTCCGGCTTAGGCAGGATCACCCAGAGGACACCAAGAGAGGAGCCTTCACATGCAAGTTATTTGGAAGGAGATGAGACAGCCAGAAAACAGGGAAATGAGCCTGGGAAGAAAAGGAAACCAAGAGCTCTTATTTGATGAATCTATTTGCAGGGCAGGGAGAGAGACACAGAGCCAGAGAGCAGACGTGTGCACACAGCGGGGAAGGACGGGGTGCCGCGGACATACGCACACTCAGGAGAGGCCTCGCCAGCACCGCAGCTCAGAAGCACCAGGCCCTCAGCGCTCGGCCTTCTTTACGGCCCAACTCTCACATGCACACGTGACTATGGGAAAAACCACAGCTTTCACTAGACGGACCTTTGTCGGCAAGGTAATGTCTCTGCTTTTTAATACACTGTCTAGGTTTGTCATAGATTTTCTTCCAAGGACTCTTGAGAGTCCCTTGGGCTGCACGGAGATCAAACCAGTCAATTCTAAAGGAAATCAGTCTGAATATTCATTGGAAGGACTGATGCTGAAGCTCCAATACTTCGGCCACCTGATGTGAAGAGCCAACTCATTAGAAAAGACCCTGATGCTGGGAGGGACTGAAGGCAAGAGAAGAAGAGGCTGACAGAGGATGAGATGGTTGGATGGCATCACCGACTCAATGGACGTGAGTTTGAACAAGTTCCAGGAGATGGTGGAGGACAGGGAAGCCTGGCGTGCTGCAGTCTGGGGGGTTGCAAAGAATTGGACATGACTGAGTGACTGAGAAACAACGGTATGCATTACCACGTGTGAAACAGAGAGTCAGTGGGAAGCTGCTGCATCACACAGGGAGCTCAGCCTGGTGCTCTGGGATGACCTAGAGGGCTGGCATGGGGGTGGAAGGGGGACTCAAGAGGAAGGGGATATACGCGTCCACACGGCTGGTTCACGTTGTTGTCCAGCAGAAACTAACACAACACTGCAAAGCAAATATACTCCAGTAAAAAAATAAATTTAACAAAAATCAATTACTATGAAGATAGTTACCACTGAGAGTAAACACCCTGATTTCTGCTGGGGAGCTCTAGGGTCCAGGGCAGAATGTATGTCTCCGAGTCATCCCATCCCGGGTGACTGGTTACCTGCTAACTCCCAGCAGTCACTGGATGAGCCTGCCTGGGGTGGGGCTGCTCCCCGAGCACGTCCACATGGCCCTGAGCACCCAGGATGCTGTCGGCTGGTGGGAAGGGAACATGTTCCTGCACACAGTATGACCCAAGAGACGGCAGAAAGAACACAGCCCGGGAAGGCTTCCCGAGCCCGCCCTCCACTCTCTAACAACCTAGACGATCACAAGAGTCAGGACGCCCAGGCCACAGGAGCCTTCACAGGAGAAAGGCCAACACTGGACAACTCCACAGGAACAGTCATACCAACCAGGATGTCACCTAAGCTAAGGACTTGAGCAGGCGTTTCTCCAAAGATGTACAACAGCCAATAAGCACTCGAAAAGATGCTCAACATCTTTCTTTACCTGCTGAGCCACCAGGGAAGCCCAGGAACACTGGAGTGGGTAGCCTACCCCTTCTCCGGCAGATCTTCCCGACCCAGGAATCGAACCGGGGTCTCCTGCATTGCAGGCAGATTCTTCACCAACTGAGCCTCCAGGGAAGCGCTCAACACCTTTAGTCACTGGGCAAGTGCAAATGGAAGGTGAGACCCGACTCCACTCCCCTCAGAAGGCTGTGATCCAAAGTGGGGAAGGAGCAGGGCTTCCCTGGTCGAGCAGGGCTTCCCTGGTCGTCCAGTGGTTAAAACCCCACGCTTCCAGTGCAGGCGGTGTGGGTTCAGTCCCTGATGGGGCGGCTAAGATCCTGCATGCCTGCAGCCAAAACACCAAAACATAAAGTGGAAACAATATTGTAACAAATTCAATAATGACCTTTAAAAATGGTCCACAGGCAAAGAAAAAGCTTAAAAACAGAGGGAGGAGGATGGCTGGAAACATGGAGTGCACCTGAGGACGTGGGGCAAGTGGGGCCCTGCGCACTCCAGGTGGAGGGAGAAAGTGCAAGGACCCGGTAAGCAGCGCGTGTCTCAGTCAGCTCAAAAGGTCAACAGGAGCTGCACGAGATCCAGCAACTTCACTTGTGAGGACAGACCCAAAAGAATTGAAATGAGAGACTCAAACGGATACTTGTACATCAGCCCAAGTGCCAACAGATGAACTGACTTTTAAAATGTGGTATATGCATGCCATGGAATATTACTCAGCTGCCAAAAGGAATGAAATTTTAATCCATGCTACAACGTGGGCGAATCTGCAAAACATTATGCTAAGTGAAATAAACCAGATACAAAAAGACAAATATTGTATGTCTACATTTCTATCAAGTATTTAGGCAAATTCACAGAGACCAAACGTAGGTGTTACCACTAGCTGGAGCATGAGAAACGGAGAGTTACTGTTCTGTGGGTACAGAGTTTCTATTCAGGATGAGAACAAATGCTGAAAACAGATCGTAGTGGATGGTTAGCCAAAAATGTCACTGTACTTAATGCCACTAAATTGCACACTTAAAATGAACAAAATAATGAGTTTTGTTATATACATTTTACCACAATAAAAATATCAAAACAAGCTTATGGTTTTGTTTTTGTTTTTTTTAACAAAAAATAAAGAAAAAAATATAAGGAACTTTGGAACCAATTAATACAGCACATTTAAGCCAGGACTGCTATCTGAATGCCTGAAGCTTAAACATACATAAACAGGAGTTTGCAAAGTATAATACTTCAAATGTGCAAACACGCACATTTTAATAAGCCAACAACTGTTACACCTGCCGCCAGATTTCTCTTCATTGTTGCTATGAACTTCACAACACGACTATTTTCCTTCGTGGTCCTATTACTATTACATCACCAGATCCTTTCTGGTCAAAATTAACATGGAATAAAGTTCAGAGAAGCTTCTGACTTTCATTTTTTGCTCAACTACTTTTAACGTGACTCTTTCCCCAAAAGGTCAAAAGCCCATAATTTACCAACTTCTCAGTTTTCTATGTTGCCTCCTCCCTTTATAAAATTGGTAAGCACATCTTGTTTTCTCTTTACTGGAATAAATTTTACAGTGAGTATGAGGCTTTATCCATGACAGTGTTCCAACAGTAAAGTTCATCTTCACCCCTTTCTTTCCAGAATCATCGTCCCTGCATGCTCAGGCACTTCAGCTGCCTCCAACGCTTTGTGACCCCATGGACTGTAGTCTGGCCGGGCTCCTCTGTCCATGGGATTCTCCAGGCAAGAATATTGGAGCAGGTTGCCGTTACCTCCTCCAGGGATCTCCCCGACCCAGGGAACAAACCCACGTCTCTTGCATTGGCAGGCAGATTTTTTTACCACTTGAGCCACCGAGGAAGCCTCAGGATCACAACCCACCCTTTGCCAGCGCCTCTGACACGAGCCTCAGTCATCCCTACACGACAGGTAGACGTCTCTATTCTTAACAAAATAAGCAAGTCTGTATTTGAAAATCATTATATATTTGAAAAATAGCCGTTATAAGCTAGATAGTCATTTTACCAAATGCTTTCATCCTTAAAAAGGGAAGTTATTTAAGAAATTAAGTGAACGTACAGATGCTGATTTGAAAAGATGCATCTAGTGACAGGGATGAGGAAGGGTCCTGCTTTGGCTTGCATGTCTTTTCATAAATATAGAACACTGTCTGTGCTCTAAAGAATATACATATTTATGCTAAAAATTCAAACAGTGTATAAAGGTGTATGGTGAAAAGCAATTTCCCTCCTTTATCTCTCAGAGTCCCATTTTTATTCCCCAGAGCAGATCATGAATTGCATTTCCTAGGTTTGCTTTTCAAACATCTTATATGCAGATATAAGGGTGTGCATAAATCATAGGCACCATGCATAAATGCTGATATGAAAAGATTTGGAGAGGGAAAAAAGCAACAAATCATATGAGTATGTATACTATAGCATCATGTGTGATGCATTTATGCATATGTATATTTTTATAATTATATATATAATGTCTGAAAGGATTAGTAGGAAATATGATTTGTGATTCCCTCTGGAGAGATAGAAATGGGAGTCTGAGAAACAGAGGTGGAAAACTACTTTTACTAAATGTTTCTACATACTGTTAGAACATTTAGCATAAATATGTATTGTTTTTATTACAAAGAATGCATTTATAAAAAGACAACATGCAAATGAAAGTGAGGTCCCTTTTTCTTTGCAAAGTCACTTAAACTTCCTGAACTTCATTTTTTTCATTCTTAAAATGAAATTACTACTTTATATCAGGGGTTCTTCAATTGGAAATCCCTTGGGTGTTCCTTAAATACAGATTGCACCCAAAGGTGTATTAAACTGGATTCCCTAGGTTTGAGGCCCCAGAAGGAAAATCAACAAAAGTCTGCAAGTAATAGTGTTGGCCAGTGACGGTTACAGTCTAAGTTGTTCTCTATAACTGTATCTGTTTCTTTTCTGTATTCAGTCATTCAATAACATTTTTTGATACTGAAATATAATGATGTTTATGGAGCACTAAAGGTTGAGAACTGAATAACTCATGCTTTCAAACTGTGGTGCTGGAGAAGACTCTTGAGAGTCCCTTGGACTGCAAGGAGATCAAAACAGTCATTGGAAGGACTGATGCTGAAGCCGAAGCTCCAATACTCTGGCCACCTGATGGGACGATCCAACTCACTGGAAAAGACCCTGATGCTGGGAAAGATTAAGGGCAGGAGGAGAAGGGGACAACAGAGGATGCGATGGTTGGATGGCATCACTGACTCAATGGACAAGAACTTGGGCAAACTCTGGGAGATGGTGAAGGACAGGGAAGCCTGGCGTGCGGCAGTCCCTGGGATCGCAGAGAGTCGGTCATGACTGAGCAACTGAACAACAATAAAACTGTCTGGATGTTCGTGTCCCTGCAGAATTCATGTGTTGGAATCCTAACACCGAAAATGATGGTGTTAGGTGGTGGAGTCTGTTGGGGGTGATTAGGTCGTAAGAGTAGAGCCCCCATAAATGGGATTGATGCACTTACAGGGGACCCCACCGAGCTCCGAGCCCTGTCCATCGCGTGAGAAGACGGACCTCACCGTGCTGGCACCAGATCTCAGACTTCCAGCCTCTAGAACTCTGAGCAATCAACTCTGTCGTTTACACGCTACTCTGTCTAGTTTCTGCTATAGCCAGGAAAGCACTAACACACAGCTTTAGGACTGAGACACTGACCTGAAGGAACTCTCGGTCGAGCAGGGAAAACGAAGCAGAAATAAGCAGGATGACCCGGAGCTCGGAGCATGTGCCACAGGATACACTAACGCCAGTTTGCATCACCCCACGGTGCCTTCTCCCTGCCAGCAAAGAAGCCTGACCCATCTCAGACTTTCTTGCTAGCACAGAATCTTCTACCTGGTTCTTGCTTTCGTCCAGCCTGGAATCCTTGATGAGATGATGCTAGAAGTTCTTCATCAGGTGGGGACACACAGGAAGCTGTATGATTAAGCAGGGAGAAGGGGAACTCACTCAAACTTAGCAAAGGTTTGCCTTCTCCGTCAGCAGCTTGGCTGGGCGTGGTGGCTGCTGGTCAGGAAGCAGGACCTCAGGAGGACTGGGTACAAGTCCTTCAGGGATGGGAGACTCCAGGATGACAGGCTCTTACCCTTGACAAGGTGCCAGTGCCCCACAGGGTACAGAAATAGCAGAGGACAAGCTCTGAAGGGACCAGAAAGCCCGGGACAGGAGAGATCAACAGGATGCTGTTCGGGACCTTGGAACATTTACGCAATGCCCCTGACTGTAGGTAGCAGAAAGGAGAGGGACAAAGAGAACAATGAAGACAAGGAAGCACCCCAATAATTAGTGAAATCTACTTTTCCTCAGGCAACGGCCAAAAAGAGGTTCAGAGTCATAGCTAAGTCGATTTAAGAAAAATACATGGATATGAAATATTGTGGGCATCCTAAGTGGGACTAGTGGTAAAGAATCCACCTGCCAATGCAGAATACGCAAGTTTCATCCCTATGTCAGGAAGATCCCCTGGAGGAGGAAACGGCAACCCACTCCAGTATTCTTGCCTGGAGACTCCCATGGACAGAGGAGCCTGGTGGGCTGCAGTCCATGGGGTCGCAAAGAGTCGGACACGGCTGAGTCACCGAGCACATTAACTATTATACACATTTGGATTTTCTAGGTTAGACTCATGCAAAGTAATCAGGCATTCAAGATCTTGGAGAAAGGAAAAGGCACAGACAAAAACTCTGAAAAGAGAGAGTTTTAAAATACACAAAACACTTCTGTTCGTAACCCCAATCCCTGGGTTAAGTCCATTTCACCTGCCTTCACTCGTCAAGATCGTTTAAAGACTCACCCGTCCTTCAAGCGGGAGCACGAAGCCTATACAGTAAGATGTCGGCCTGAGTGCTTTTCCAGGAACTTGGGCATCGGCTGCATCGAGTCCGGTCTCAGCCGGTTCACACCGGACAATACCACTAACTCCTCCACGGGGCATGCGCGCGTCGGCGAGCTTGGACAGGTGCAGCGGATGCTTAATGATGCCTGCGGGGAACAGCGTCGAGCACACCTTTTTCCAGTCACCACTTCCCTGGCGGCTCAGATGGTAAGGAAACTGCCTGCAGTGCAGGAGACGCAGGTTCGATCCCTGGGTCTGGAATATCCTCTGGAGGAGGGCGTGGCAACCCACTGCAGCAGTCCTTCCTGGAGAATCTCCTGCAGAGAGGAGCCTCGTAAGCGATACAGTCCGGGGGATCGCAAAGAGTCAGACATGGCTGAGGCTGACGCTTTCCCCTCTGGCAGTGCCTCAGGCCACCTTTCTTCTTTATTCCTCCTCTCATCAGTAACCTCCCGCCAAGCCCCAGGGGGTACCAGTCCTTGCTTCAGGCAAGATGAATTTAAGATCTGTCCTTCTGTCTCCTCCCTGGGCTGCAATAAACCCTCTCTTGCTGCAAACCTAGGCGTCTTGGAGTTTGGGCTTCCTGCGTGTATGGGGCCAAAATGAATCTGGTTCAGCGACAGTCTTTGCTCAGTGATGACCCCACAGAGCACATGTCCTGCTTTCCCGTGTATGCTCCTGGAAAAAGGCTATTGTTTATCATTTATTTGAAATAAAATAGTCTCTTCTTTAAATTAGCATTTAATCAAAACCCTTAATTTTACCTAAAATAATCTTATAATTTTAGTATTAACATTTTAAATGATTTGGTCAAATTACCTTAACTTTACCATGTAACTTGAGTTAACCACAGAAATTCCCTGTTTGCAAACCTCACTTAGTACATGTGTCCCCTCCTCAAAGCCCCTAAAAAGATAACCTTTCAGAACTCCAGCTGTGCAAACGAAGCTGTATCTTTAATGGGTGAAACCACCTGGTTCTCAGTATTCGGCACTCTCCTCATCACATGAGCTATATAAAAATGGTGGAAAAGATAAACCCCGTCTGTAATCAATTTAGAAATATGTTAGGAAAATGTGATGCTGGAAATAGTGAAGGAGATGGTCAGAAGGGATGAAAACTGAAAGGGCACCAGGAGGGACGGGGGTGGAAGGATAAGTTGGGAGACAGGCTGACACATTCACACTCTTGATACGGCGCCTAAAGCAGATGCCTGATGAGAGCCTGCTGTGCAGCGTGGGGAACTCGACTCCCTGTCGGTGACCCGGATGGGAAGGAAATCCAAGAGGAGTGGATACATGTATGTGTGTTCACTGTGCTGGATGACAGAAGCTAACACAGCATCGTAAAACAAGTACATCCAGTAAAAAAATAATAATAATAAAAATAAGGGAAATAATTAGCTAATAGAGCCAGGACAGGTGTTCTGAAAATAGTTTGTTAAAAGTAAAGATGGGTAAGGCAGATAGCTGTCTGAACACCTGGGGCCTGAGCAGGACTTCTCTAAGAAGGCATTTCCAGTTGGTGTCCACTGTGGCTCCCACACGGGTGCAAGGCGATCCCAGCTAAGCACACACACCCCCCTTCCTTGGCAGTGGCCTCAGCCAGTGCAGGGGCCTCGCTCTGGACTTGCTGCTGGGAGTCGGAAACCCTGGACCGAAGTCCATGCAGAGTGCCCACCGGGCCGCACTCCCCAGCCGCCGGCTCACACACAGTCCTCGAGCTTGCTGCGAGGTCCTTCTCAGGCGGAAGTGGCCCGTAAATCCGTCACCTTGGAGTGCAGTGTTTCTCCTCCATCGTGTGGAGAGACCTGTCCGTGAGATGAAAGACTCAAGGGAAAGACCAAAGTTCCGACAGGGGAAGAACTCCAGGCCGGCAGCCCTGGCCCTCCCGCCTGCTGACCTACGGATTTCGAACGTGCCAGCCCCCACAAACGTGTGAGCCAGTTCCTTCAGGTACATCTCTCCAGGTATCTTCATTGTTATTGTTTAGTCGCTGAGTTGTGTCCGACTCTTTTGCAACCCCACGCACTGTAGCCCGCCAGGCTCCCCTATCTGTGGAACTTCTCAAGAACACTGGAGTGGGCGGCCATTTCCTCCTCCAAGGAACCTTCCTGGCTCAGGGATCGAACCCACATCTCCTGCATTGGCAGGAAATCTTTACTGGTGAGCCACCAGGGAAGCCTCTCTATGCATTTATCTATAGATTCATCAATCCTACTATTGGTTCTGTTTCCCTGGAGAACAGTGACGAGTATAAACCTCTTTGAGGTTAAACAACATGACAAAATTTAGGGGCATTTTCTTCCTTATCAAAGACAGCCACCCTAAGGGAACCTGAATTCTCTTTGTGTTAACCTGTTTCCTTGCCAATGATGGCTATGTCTAAATGATTTACGTATCTGAACACTGCCAATTGATGCTGGACACAGAGGTGGTTTCCCAAAACTAAAAGGTGGAGCTAGTTGTTCCTAGACACTGTGTGCTCATGGTACAAAATGGAAAGGACCTTTGCAAGTAAACATTTTCAAATTTGGGATAAAGTAGCAGAAATAGCCCAATATTTTCCAAAAAACCCTTTTCTGGCTGAGTTTTGGGAAGTAACTAAAGCATAAAATACAGTAGTGGAAAAAGATTTTTTTTATCTTTCTTTCTTTAGTCTCATTCATTTGTTTCATTTTGAGAGAGAGATCTGTGTTCAGCCAATTATTTTGAGATCAATTAAATCTCCAAAGATTATATTAGCAGGATTGCAACTTGACTGCTGTATTTCAACTACACGGGTCCCCAAATGTCCGTGGCTAACAAAAAAGGGATCCTGTTACCAGTCAAAGTTCCTATCTCAAGGAAATGAAAATGATTACTGGCTTGCATGCCTGTGGGTATTGCCCTAAAGTAAAGCCAAGAATTTCAATTCCAAGTGGTCAAGTTATTCTGTATGCTTCAAAGTTATGGTTTCTACATGGGATTAAAAAAGGGAGGCAGTCCATCCAAGATTACAATTGCTAATCCCCAAATAAACAGTTCAAATAGATGCTACAGCACCAATTCAGAAGACCAAATGCATAAGAGGATATCTTAGGGTTTATTGGGGGTATGGAAGAAGTGTGTGACTTATCTTGATGGACAAATGCAAGCAACAAAACAGAGATATGGCCACACGTGGATCATGGATGATCGGGGACAAAAANGGGTGGGGGGGTGAAAAGGTAAGAATGCAGAGCGTTTCAAATGCGCGAGTTAGTGCCATAGGCTTTATTTTGTGGGCTGGGTTACTTGCATGTCTTTCCATAATCAAGAGAAGAAAGTAGACCAGGTATCAGCCGATCCCCAAAGAAGGAGCTATCACCACATGAGATAAATCTGCATTCAATACAAGGGTGAAGCCGAGTGTAGGCAACCCTAGGTGAGCCCAGCAACACCACCACCACCCCACAGACCTGTGAGTGAGAAACACACGCTTGTCAGCGCGCATCCCTGAGTTTAGGGCTGTTCGCTACACAGCATAACTACAGCAGCAACTGTCTAACAAAAGTGCATTGTTGGAAAAATCAGTCTGCCCATGAGGATTAGGAATACACTGGAACAAGAAGATAATTTAGAGCATTATTACAGATCCTCTAGAGATATTTTTGTCCCTCTGACACTATAATGTTTAGGATGCGATAGTCCCATGTGCTTGGCTTCCAGAGTCAGGAGATACAGAATAAATCCCCTACCTAATGTACAGTTTGCAGGCAGTCCAGGCAAGAAATAAATCTTTGCTGTTAGAGACCAGTGACGTTCCGGCCTTGCTTGTTCCCTCAGCATCGCTCAGATCATCCTTACTCTAGAAGGGTGTTCCAGGATTCATTCAGCAGCTCTCCAGTGTCGTGGGCTTTTTTGCTTCCTGTGTTCCCATTCTTTCTTCTTCTGCGAACAGTGATGCCTGCTCTTAAAGTTTCAAGGTGACTGTGGCCGTTCCAGTTCAAGATTAAGGGACGGGCCCAAGTCTGGTTTGTTAGAGAGGCTAGGAAAATGAGAATGTTCGCCCTTTCTAAATCTATAGCGAACAGCAGGCTCTGCCTGCCATGAGGGGGCGGGGGGGAGGCGGGGGGAATGGCTTTTGAGCAGGGAACCCATGGATCCTCTGAATGTCAGGAGAGACACTGCCTGCATTTCCGATCCCATCCAGTTATTTACTGAGCACTTCATTCTGCTGGTGCCTTCCCAAAGCTCATAGNGGGGGGGGGGGGGGGGGGGGGGGGGAATGGCTTTTGAGCAGGGAACCCATGGATCCTCTGAATGTCAGGAGAGACACTGCCTGCATTTCCGATCCCATCCAGTTATTTACTGAGCACTTCATTCTGCTGGTGCCTTCCCAAAGCTCATAGACATTATCCCCCTGACCCCAGCCCCCATGTTACAGAGGAGATGCTGGATGGACTCAGAACATCTAACTCAGAATCTCAAAAGAAAAAGCCCGGATCTAGGGTGACTCAGATAGGCGGGTGTGCAACGCAGGCTTGAACCTGTCTGCCGGCCTGTCTGTCCCTGAAGCCTTTGATCCGCACGCCCTGCACGGTGAGACTCCCGCCTGCCTCCGTCTGCAGGGCTCGCAGGCGGTCAGCGGTGATGCAGCCGGACGCCTCTGAACGACAACAGAGGTGCGGGATACAGACCCAACAACAAAGCCTGTCCCTGGGGCTCTGAACCAGCCAAAAAAAAATGGCAGATGCTTTTTTTTTTTTTTTTTTTAATGCTAAAGCCGGCTCCAGTGAAGCAAGCAAGCGCCTGCTGTCCCGTGACTTGTAACAGTAAGCGGGGTCGGTTCTCTTGGGCTTGGAGGAAACGTGCCCGGTCTGTTTGTAACTCCGCAGCTCACAGCAGGCCTGTCACAGGCGGGCCATTCATTCCCACTGACGACTCCCCGGCCTTCTGAAGGCTTCGCAGGTCCCAGAGCCGAGAGTCCAGGCCCCAGCTTCTCGGGGGCTGGCGGCCCTCCTCACCGCAGGGTCCACTTCCCGGCACAGACCTTCGCTGTCTCCGAAGCAGCCGAAGCTGAAGCCGGTTGGGCAGTGAGGTCCCCGCTGTCTGTTACCCACCCCCAGAGCACGACGCCCCCTGATCACCGGCGCCCGACCCTTGCCGTCAGGACGGCGGTCTGCCCTGGCCGCTGGGACAGGCAGCAGAGCGGCCGCGGGGGGCCGGGGCGCTCCGCCTGGGGGCCTTCCTCGCAGAGCAGCCCCTCTTCCCGGACAGGCAGCCGAGCTTCCCGTCTGTGACGTCTTGGGGAAGGGACATCTCCGTGCTGGCGAATCATCTCGGCTTTTTCGCCTTTGGAAGGTGGCTCCCAGACAAGGAGACTAGGCTTTATTTTTTCCTTTCTGGGAATGCTGAAGCTGTTATTGTCAATCAATGGACTGCCCACTCATCCTGCTCTCTCTCGATGAGATTGGGTTGTTGTGGGTTTTTTTTTAACATTTATTTATTTGGCTGTCTCGGGTCTTCCCTGCGGCATTCGGACTCTAGAGCAGAGGCTTTTGGACTCTAGAGCAGAGGCTTGTGGAATTTTAGTTCCCTGAAGGGGATCCCCCTGAATTCCCTGTATTAGAAGCAAATTGCTAACCCCTGAACCATCAGGGAAGTCCCTCGATGAGTTTTTTTTTTAAGGAAGAAAGAGATCTCAGATGGGCCCCCCAGTTGGCACTAGCGGTGAAGAACCCCTCTGCCAATGCAAGAGACAGGAGAGGAGGAATGGCAGCCCACCCCAGTGCTCTTGCCTGGAGAATCCCAGGGACGGGGGAGCCTGGTGGGCTACAGTCCACGGGGTCGCAAAGAGTCAGACACGCTGAAGTGATTAAACTGCCGCCACCCGCGAAACATTGACAGCGCGGGACTCTCCTGATTGCCCACTAACATCTCAAGTCATTTCTTCTCTTTCTCTTCCTGGAGATCTTCCCTCTGTATCTGTTCCTTAAATGGAGTTCTTCAGGGTTTGGCCCAAATACCTCCTTTTATGCCCCTGTTTCCCTTACTGTGAAGGCATTACATCTACTTCCATGTCTTTAAGGCTCCCCTCATAGCTCAGTTGGTAAAGAATCCACCTGCAATGCAGGAGACCCCCATTCAATTCCTGGGTAGGGAAGATCTCCTGGAGAAGGGATAGGCTACCCACTCCAGTATTCTTGGGCTTCCCTAGTGGCTCACAGAGAAGGCAGTGGCACCCCACTCCAGCATTCTTGCCTGGAAAATCCCATGGATGGAGGAGCCTTGTGGGCTGCAGTTCATGGGGTCTCGAAGAGTCGGACACGGCTGAGCGACTTCAATTTCACTTTCACTTTCATGCATTGGAGAAGGAAATGGCAACCCACCCCAGTGGGTGGGGAATCCCAGGGACGGGGAAGCCTGGTGGGCTGCTGTCTATGGGGTCACACAGAGTCGGACACGACTGAAGTGACTTAACAACAATAACAACAAAAGTGGCTCAGCTGGTAAAAAGAATCCACGGGAGACCTGGATTCAATCCCAGCGTTAGGAAGATCCCCTGGAGAAGGGAAGGGCTACCTACTCCAGTATTCTGGCCTGGAGGGTGCCATGGAGGTATAGTCCATGGGTCGCAAAGAGTCACACATGCCTGAGTGAATTTCACTTTCACTTTCCATGGCTTTGAATACCATACCCTTATTACATTTACCAAGATCATGCCTTGGGACCTCCCTGGGAGTCCAGTGGCTAAGATCCTGCACTTCTAATGCCAGAGGCCTGGGCTCAACCTCTGGTCAGGGGCCTAGATCCCACATGCCACAGCTAAGATCAGAGATCTCAACTGCTGCAACGAAGACCCGGTTCAGCTAAATTAATAAATATATATATATATATATAATTTTTTTTTAAGATCATGTCTCAGATCCTGTTAAAGTATTCTCCAGGCAAGAATACTGGAATGAGTTGCCATTCCTTTCTCCAGGGATCTTCCCAACCCAGGGTTCAAACGTGGGTCTCATGCCTTGCAGGCCGATGCTTTGCCGTCTGAGCCACCAGGGAAGCCCTGAGTGAATCCGAGCAAGGGAAGTCTCTTCAGCACCTTGTGGTGGCCTGCGTGAGAAGGAAATCTAAAGAAAAGAGCATATATGCACACGTATAGCTAATTCGCTTTGCTGTAGCGCTGGAAGTAACATGACGTTGCAAAGCAACTGTACTTCAGTAAAAATTCACTGAGAAAATAAATGCTTTCCACTTGTTCTGTCTCTGTGACTGTTATAAAAGACAAACTTGAGCACATCATGCTCACATTAGAGTTGCTTTTTTTTACGTTACTCTTAGGATAAATTATTGGTGGAATGAATAACTAAATTATTAACTGTAGATTATTAATCAAATAAGTCAATAATGAAAGAGCAGCAGTCAGTGAGTCTTCTTTAATTTCAACATAAAAAGCCGCCCACTATTTGGGGAACTTCCCTGACGGTTCAGGAGCTAAGATTCTGCGCCCCCACTCCAGGAGGCCTGGGTTCAAGCCCTGGTCGGGGAACTAGTGATCCTGCAGGCTGCCACTAAGTCCCAGTGCAGCCGAATAAAGAAACGAATGAATGAACGCATACAAAATACAGCTTTAAGAGAACACTCTCCAGGGGGTTGCAGAGCCCAGAACGGCTTGTTGAACCACCTCTCTTCCTTTGCTGAACAAGTCGCTTCTCTTTTCTCTCTGGTAACCCTCGTCAGAGCTGCCCAGATAGACAGAGAGACGAGACGCTTGGCATCCTAACAGTTCCCAGGAGGGTGGCAGCGCTTCCCACAGCTGGGTTTCAGGAAATTCTCCTGGTTCCCTATCATAAATTTCCTTTTGGTTAACATGGGTTTGTTTTTCTTGTAACCAAATAGGCCCTAAACAGAAGTAAAATTAGCCTTCTGCCTTTCCTTCTCAATATAACCCCAAACTTGTATCCAAATCGTAATTTGCAAAGTCATCATATTTGAAAGCTCTGGTACATGTCCCAAGTCCAGGGGTTCATTTGCTGAGTTTTTCACAAGCAAGCTATCCTTGCCAAGAGAAATAAAAATTTCCCAGTTAAATGATATATTTTTAACTTTTTATTTGGAAATGACTTCAAATTTACAGATAAATTGTGGAAATAAAAATAATATGAAAAATACTCCTATACCCTTTACTCAGATTCACCTATTTTTAACAGTTTAACCCAGTTCTAGCATTGGTACTTTTTATCTAAACATATAGCCATCTGGCAGTATCTTTTTTTTCTGAACTATTTGATGGTAAATTAAAGATAAACAAAATAGAAATTATATACAAATTAAATATATCCAGGCAAGAATAATGGACTGGATTGCCATTCCCTTCTCCAGAGAATCTTCCCAACTCAGGGATCAAACTTGGATCCCCTACATTGCAGGCAGATTCTTTATCATCTGAGCCACAAGTTGCGTGCATGCTAAGTTGCTTCAGTTGTGTCCAACTCTTTGTGACTTTATGGACTGTAACCAGACAGGATCCTCTGTCCATGGAGTTCTCCAGGCAAGAATCCTGGAGTGGGTTGCTCCGATAACTCACTGGGATCCTCCAGGGAAACTTTCCGGCCCAGGGATCAAACCCCCATCTCTTGCACCGCCACCGCCCCTAAATACATACTGCCCTAAGGATGAGAATACTCTGCTATATAACCAAAGTACCATTGCACACTCTGACAAATTAACATCAGCAAACATTTTATCTGATTCGCCATTTGTATTCCAATTTTGTGACTTGACAAAATGAAGTCCTAGAAAGTGTTGCCCCACCCCAACTCCAGAGCTCAATGGCAAAGATGCCGCCTACCAACATAGGAGATGCAGGTTCGACCCCTGGGTCGGGAAGATCCCCTGGAGAAGGAAATGGCAACCCACTCCAGTGTTCTGGCCTGGGGAATGCCTTGGACAGAGGAGCCTGGTGGGCTATACAGTTCAAGGGTTGCAAAGAGTCAGACACAACTGAGCGACTAAGTAACAACACCCCCCAGAACCCCCACTGCAGAACGGGATCCTGTCTAGAGTCGGGCATGGCATTGATTTGTCATGTCTCCGACCTCTTTTCCTGCAAAACATTTCCATAGTCTTTATCTTTCTTGATATTGACACTGGAGGAAAATACAGCCTGTCTTTTGTTCAATAGAGTCACTCAGTTATTTGTCCCCCTGACAATAGCGATGTCATCTGTGGAAGACAATTTAAATCCACACCAAGACCCTGTTCCTCATCCAGTCGCCTTCCTGTATCTAGAATCCATCACTAATTCTTGCCTGGCGTGCAAGGATGCTTTCAGGGATGGCCTGGAACACATCTTGCTGCTGTGGTTGGGGATGATCATTTTCCAAGTACTCCCCTGCATCCAGTAGACCTTTGGTGTCAATTATTAGCAAGAGTGCTCCTTTCTCTATTTATTTGTCTATTTTTTAATATGAACTCATAAGTTCCATTTTTTCAATTGCTTACAAGGTGTTGTTGTTTAGTTTAATTCTTTCATTATTATTTAATAATTATATAACTCAATTAGTTCAACATTTAAATTGTCCTGGATTTGGCTAGTAGTAGCCTTTTGACAGGCATATATATATATATATATATATAT
>SJYV01029125.1:0-31659 GCA_006410875.1 Neotragus pygmaeus | reverse complement strand
GCCGAGGCCCTCGGCTCAGTCACGTGTGCAGCGCCCGTTTTCCATACAAAGTATGGTTCCCCCGGTCCGGATGTGGCGTCTCTGGAGACCATTGTCCGGTCTCTTCCCCCGACTACAGCATGTGTGCTGAGCCAGGACAGCCCCTGCTTCAAAGCCAGGGATGAGGCATGGCCCTACCTCACGGCCTAGAGTCCAGTATAGTCAGTGACTTTAAAATAAAGCCACGTACCATGTAACTTAGGCTCCTTGGCCGCAGGTGGTCTGCCCCCTTTCAGAAGCTGCTGGAGTCCTCCTTCCTCCCCAGGACCCAGGGTGGGCACGCTTCTAAGCCCTCTGTGCAGAATCCACGCTTTCTTGCTCGTGTGCCCTGACACTGGGCTCATGCTCCCAGTTCCCACCCTGTTCTGCGTGGCTCCCTGCACCTGCCTTGCTTGGTGATATTTTCCTGAGTCACCCTGGCAGCTAGAACCTTCCCCACCCAGTCACACGCTCCTCACGGTGCCCCCAGGGTGCCCCGGCACATCAGACAGGTGTGAGCTAGAAGAGAGCGGGGAGGAGAGCATAGGGATGCTCCAGAGGAGCAGCAGGATGCGCAGGGAGCGGGCCGCCATAGCTCCCTGGGGACCTGGCCGTGCCCACGGGGCCCACAGCCCTGTGGCTCGTCCCGTGCTGGGCCTGGGCCCCTGCATCCGCCACAGCGGAGCTCGCGGCTGCGGGCCTGGATGAAATGGGTTTTCTCAGCTGGAACACATCAGCCGGCAGCCTTTAAGAACAGACAGGTTTCTGCTGAACACCTGAAATGACACAGCTTCAATTAAAAGCAAAAAGAGAACAGATAGATTTCTACAAGGCCTTTGCTGGAAGATTCAAAACTACCTTTTAATGACATTGGAGCACAATTTTTTTTCAAAGTGCTGTTTCTTCCACTCTTTAGCACAAGCAGCAGGAACGATCTAGGTCTTAGAAGGTCTATAGCAGGGTCTCCAACCTCCGGGACCCAGTGCCTGATGATTTGAGATAGAGTTGATATAATAATAATAAAGTGCACAATAAATGTGGTCATCCAGAAGCCACCCCCCCTCCACCCAGTCCATGGTGGCCAAAGATGTCTGTGGTGCCCCAAAGTTTGGGAGCCGCTGGCCTGCAGGGTTGCAGGGAGGAGAGCTGATCTGCCTGGTAAAGCCGGATCGCTTACACGCCTGCCAGCAGTTCCCTGTTACTTTGGTCCCAGGTCACACTGCTCGCTTTATGCCCAAGTTAAAAGAGGACTAACTCCTCAAAACTTTGAAGAGGACACTCAGCCAAGAGTGCCCACTTCTGCTCAGCTTGTAGAAGCACGTGCCTGTCTGGATTCCAAGCCGACAGACCTGACAGCAGGTGTGTTTGAGGAGCAGGCCCAGGGACAAGCCACCGACCACCGGATTCAGGCCCTTCCCTTTTGGCTTCTGCTCGTGTCTAGAGGGCTTGTCAGAGACGCCTCAGAGTACATTTCTGTCCAACTAGTGGGCAACACAGCAAAAAAACCCATTCTTCTCTGGTTTGTCTGCAGGGGAGCCCAGAGGGCAAGCCACGTGACCAGCCAGCTGAGCCCGCCTTCCAGAGCCTTGGCTGGTCCACCCCATCGTCACACTAGAGTCCTCTCTCCTCAGGAATGAGCCCCCACGGTCTCCCAAAACAAAGGTTTAAATCAGTTTGCAGAGCATCTGCTTTAATGAGCTAAGAGTGGGCTAACACCACAGACTTGGCAAGCTGTAGCTCCCATTCTATTTAATCACCTCCCTCTGTGGATTTAAAATCCACCAGAGCTTCAGACCAAGGGGAATTTCATCACTTCCCCAAAGTCTGTATGGTAGGTTTAAGCCTACAGACCAGAAGATGCTAAGGTAGGCAGCATCCATCCAACTTGACGTAACCATGGTGAAGCTGTCAAATCAAGGGTCCCAACAGCGACACTCGGGAAGAGCACACTGCAGGGAGTGGAGCGGGCGGGCGGGGATGCGGCCGGGCCGTGGCTGCCGTGGCAGGCGGCGTCTGGCTGCACCGGACTGGCACAGGGCATCCGTGGGGAGGGGAGAGGGCCCTTACGCTCGTCTCTGAGCCCAGCCCTCTGAGCTGCTTCTGCCGGCATTTCAGGGTGTGCTCTGTGGAAGGTGCGGAGCCACGCTGTAGGTCTGGGGCCTCGGGACCCGATCTGTCACCCAGAAACTCAGCAGCTCCCAACTCGAACACAAAAACTGTGTTAACTCAAGTATAAGGCCCTTAGAGGAGAAGGGAGCTGATTCCAACTGGGGAGTGTGGGAGGTGAATTTACAGAATCCTGGGTAACAAGTAGCTTTCCCCAGAGCAAGCCTGGGTGTCTTGGTGCGGAATGAAGGGTGTGCCCTAAACTGAGAAGCAAGGAAGGGCGAGGGAAGGAAGGGGAAGCAGTCTGACTTAGGGGTCTGTGTGCAGTGCTCATGAGTCCAGCAAAGAAGTTGGAGGTGTGACAGGAAGCCACGGAGGGCTTCCCTGTAGGGGTGGCACCATCAGATCCCCTTCAGAAAGGTAAGTCAGCTGCAGTCAGTAGGGTGAACTGGAACTGAGGCCACGCGATCAGGATGAGTCCTCACATCGGAAGAGAGGGTCTCCATCCTTGTGGGAAATGGTTTGTTAGAACAGCACTGTGTGCATCGGGCGTCAGAGCCCATTACAGACCCTGCCTCAGCTCCAAGGCACAGGAGCGTTGGCACGTTCCAGTTTAACCAAGCTCCATTTCAGCGCTCCCCCCAAAGCCGACTCTCTCTTCTTCAGCTCAACCCATGCTCCATACAGAATGATCCTGCCTTGCAGTTTTGATGAAATCACATTCTACTTTTATGCTCAGAAAAGTGCTTCAAAGAGCACCAGTAATGCACAGGAATTGACACCTGAGAGTCTTATTTGCATGCTTCCCACTGAAGATTGGTCTCGGTTACTTCCTCTAGAGCAGATGGCAGCCCACGGCCTTCTCCACAGCCATTTGATTCATACGTAAAGAAGTGTGTTTCTTCGCAAAACCCAGAAGTGATTTATGTCGGATCAGATCAACTCAAAGAAAGCAGGATACCCATCCTGAATATGATTCACTGCACCAAGAATTGTAACTTGTCCTTAAGAAAGGCCAACTGTCCCATCTCCCCACATTTGCAAACCTGAAGCAAGTATACTCGTGTGATTCATGGCATCACATTAATGGGAGGTTAGAATAAGACGCCAGGGCACACAAACCCTCTGTGACTGGCTCATGCTTCTCGAAGTCATATCCTGGCACATGCGAGGGACGATTCCCCAGTGAAAACGAGACCCTGGCGCCATCCAAAGAGGGTTAGGGTCAGGGTTAGGGTTAGGGTTAGGGTTAGATGGTTAGAGTTAGGGTTAGGGTTAGATGGTTAGGGTTAGGGTTAGATGGTTAGGGTTAGGGTTAGGGTTAGGGTTAGATGGTTAGGGTTAGGGTTAGATGGTTAGAGTTAGGGTTAGGGTTAGATGGTTAGGGTTAGGGTTAGGGTCAGGGTTAGGACAGCTTTGGGCCCAGCGGCATTTGGAGGGGGGGAAGAGCTTGTGATTAGTGCTTGGCACACCCCCTAATATGTTGATGTTGATGTAAACGAGGTTTACGACGTCTGAAATTGATTCTGGGTTGCACAAGTCCAGCATTAATAAGGGACTTGCTAAGAGCAGTTCATGACTGCCTCTTCTCTCTCAGCTCAGTCGTGTCTCTTTTCGACTCTGGATTGCATCCCACCAGGTTCCTCTGTCCCTGGGACTCTCCAGGCAAGAACACTGGGGTGGGTTGCCATTTCCTCCTCCAGGGGGTCTTCTTGAGCCAGGGATCAAACTCACAGTCTCCTGCAAGGGCAGGAGGATTCTTTACCACTGAGCCATCTGGGCTACTTTTTTAATTTGAAAAGGGCTTTCAAATTTAAACTTTCAGGTAACTCACAACTGAAGCCTTCAGGCCTTTACTACCGCTGAAGTTTAGAGATTTAAGTTGCAAATTTCTGAAAACTAGTCACAGTTTTACAAATTAATATTTAGTTCTGTAACTTTAGCTGGCTTTACTGATTAATATCGTGAACAAAATCAAAGTACTGTGCTTAACTTCGGTCAGACCTTTGATCTTGAAAGGAAGCAGAGGATAGTGTTTCACAGATAATAAACAGACTGCCAAATTATTAAAAAGGCATTTTATTATAAATACATTTTAGTTGTAGCAGTAAAATACATTTTGTGTTACCATAAGTCTTTTAAAACAAAAGAATTTCACCGAGACAATGATCACAATGTAGGAATTGTAGAACTCCGAACTGAAACCTTGTTCTAAGGAACCGATGTGGCCAAACTAATTCCAAAACTAAGTTTTAAAAGAAAATGACAAAAAAAGAGAAGGAAATAAAAACCCTAGAGAGTGGCTTTGGGGTTATTTTATGATACAAAGTCATTTTTACTTTTAAGGATAAACTCTTTAGGCATTAGAATTCTCAGATGAGGTATCATTAACCACAAAGAAAAAAATAATTTTGCCATAAATTATGATTATTAGATAGATGGCTGTACAGCTGGTACTTTTTGAAGAGATGGAAACGGATGGAATCAGTTTTATGTAACCTTCCTTTGGAAGGCTTGCGAAACTAAGACCCTGTATGAATTTGCTAAATGACTATATGAAGTTAGCTGAACAAGTTTAGATAAGAACTGTATTCTTGAAGCATTAAAAAAAAAACACTGTGTCACTAATGAAGCCTTCAAGAAAATGCAAAATCCATTAACTTTATAATTTAGAGGAGAGGTATTTTATTCACCCTATTTACCTAGGATATAACTACCACATTTAACCAGTACCTTCATGGGCTTCAAAGAATCAGACTGGATGACTGGCACAGAGAACGGATACAGGACTTGTCAGACACACGGGTTAAGAGAGGCTGGCGTGGTCTCGACACACGGAAACCTGACTCGTCCTCTGGCGGGGGTGGGGGCTGAGAAACATTCTCAGGTGTAGCTGACCTCTCAGGACTTCAACCTGGACAGAGCCCCCCGACCAAATGAACGACAGAGAGAGGTCTCTGCATCCAAGGCATCGTGCAAAGCAAAGGATAAATAAACTGAAGCTCCCTATGAGCTGCAACTGAATACAGTAACCTGTGCTGAACATATAAAATCCCACCAAAGATTATCAAGCCTTTCAAGGAGGAAGTACTGTGTTTTAAGAATTCCAAAGCTGTGTGTTCTAGGTTGCTTATCATATGGTCTACATCTAAGTCATTCTACAATCTATTACCTTAAACATAATTTTTCTCTCTTTCTAGTCTCAGTAAATTCAAAGCCAAACAAAAAACCAGAGGCAGAGACCAATACCTCTCAAGCTGCACTCCAGGGGGAATATTAACGACAATAACACAAATTTTAAAATATCCATAAACCTGTAGGTTTATTATATCATAGGCAGTTTCTCTCAGAAATAACTTGCTCATACATGTGCACCTATAGTTTATAACTCATGCTGTGTAGGTGGTGGATTCCTCTAGACTGTTTCTTGCAAACATATATAAATTTTTTTTAAAAGGTAGCAAAGAAATCAGAGACAATTGTCAATTTTCTTCCCTAAACAATACTGCAGGCTCCCCTAACACCTATTGGCAAAGAATCCAAAGTAAGTCTAACCTGAGAAACACATAATTTGAAAAGCAAATCCTTTGCCCTCACCTCTCTCATCCCCCAAAACATGAAAACCACAGAGACCTCATTTGGGGATTATCTATTATCTTCCACGCTCAACGTCACTGCCATGTTAGTCTGGGGCCTCTGATACTTAGGGCCTCCATAAACGCAAAGGTCATTCCCGTGCCAGGCCGATGGCTTCCTACCACAATGTTCATCTCTGTGTGCGGAGCATCAAGACTGACTCCAAGCTCTCCAAACAAATGCTCGGCTTCTAGACAAAAGCCCAGGCTCTGCCGTGTACAGGAAACCGAACTGACCCGAGAAATGAGAGCACTCCTACCCTGACCTGGACGAGCAGCACAGGCCTCAGGGGGCGAGTGCTGGTGGGGAGGGCCAGCCCCACCCAGGGGCTCCTGGCTCCAGGGGGCTTTCTCCAGGGACGTCCCGAATTATAAGCATGTCTCGAGAGATCAGTTTTGCACACTGCATAAATACATGCGTGATTAAAAAGACCCTCGGGCTTTCTCTAGACCAGTGGTTCTCAAGGTGTGTTGCCTGCACAGCAGCCTGAGCCTTGTCTGAATCTCTTTGGAAATGCAGACGACCAGGCCCCAGGCTGGAGTCAGAGGTGGCGGGAGTGGGTCCAGCAACCTGTACCTGACAAGGCTCCTGGACAACTCTGACGCAGGCGCTCAGCTCTGAGATCCACTGCTCTGTCCTACTCATTCAGACAGGACGGATGTGTAAACAGATACTCTTTCTATTCTGTGTGGAAACCTATGGGATCCACCCCTTCCCCTCCACTGCTCAGACATCCAAAAAAAAAAAAAAAAGCTAATGGCAAAATTTATTTCAAAAAATCAAAAAAATTTAATATTGGTTTCCTCTCCTAAATATAGTTCTAAGGCAGGCAGTCACATGCTAGTATGCAAAATAAAATACAAAAGACCTCATATGAGGTGTAGAAACAGCTAAAAGACTCCCAAAGATTATAATGAAAAGTCCATAATATTGTTTAATGAACTTATAGAATTATATAAAACTTACTATGCTTAATATTTGTATCAAAATAAAATCTCTCTGTTGAACAAACTGCAAATAAAGTCTGGTTTAATACATTACTGGAACTATAAGTATATGAATGTCTCTGGGTTTTCTCAACACTCCAGTTTTAGAAGCTTTAGACTAACACTGTAAAACTGACTTTAGGATTTAACCATAGTTCACGTTACTGAGTCTGGATTCTTCTGTTAGATACCTCCTTTCAAAGAAATTTAGAAACTCCTGTGACTATTTCCTTAACATTTACTCCAAAGTAGATTATTTTCAAACAGTTCAAAAAATTTAAATACATTAAAATTTTTGTAATTGTTTAATCTGACATTCTAATTTAAAGGAATAACAACGCCATTTCCTGAATGTGTTTTATAAAAATGTTAGTAAGATTCGTTCCTTGTAACAGTGGTCTTGAAATTGCTTATTAAATAGGTATGAAAGTAGTTAGGTGTGAACTTAGCAGCTTGACAGTGAAATCTCAGCACATAAACATCCAACCTCAAGCAGAGGGAGAATTTGAGAACCCCAATACGAGGAGCACTTTGAAGGCTGAAATGCCACTATTTCCTGATGTCTTTATAGTATGTGACGGGCATCACTAAGTGATATTCTGAACAAGAAATCATGGTTAGAACATTATCCGTTATTTCTAAGTGCTAAATAGTTGTGGGTCAGGTGGCAAAGAGTGGAGCAAACCATCAGATCCACTCAAACATTTATTTTGAGATTTAGGAACACATAGGGTCATGCTAGAAATTGAGGGTTCTTCTACTTTAAAGGGATGGTTAGCGAGAAACATGTCTGGTAAATCTTACAAAAGACAAATTACTACCTTTGTGGAGCTAGAAGAAAAACCAGATAGCCTAAGTAACATTTAAGGTAGCAATTTGCATCTTTCAATATATTTAAAGTTTTAATCTTGTATTTTTATAGGCTTTTTCTGGATTCTCTTTTTAAAAACTCCAGTTTGAAAAAAAATGCTATCTAAGGATAACAGGTGTCTCTTCTTAAAATGGTGATTTCAGTAAGTCTAATCTTCTTCATGACAGTAGTTGAAATCTAAAATTTATCTTGAAACTGGTTTCACAGCCTGGCTCTTAGACAAAGTGGCTCTCTCTAGTCGAGGTGGCTAGAGATGAATTCTTACACGTTTATAGCTTTGCTCTCAGATGTGTACACATGGAAAATATGAAACATGTAAAATCAACTACACAAGAGCAAGATAACACTATATATTAATTATTTCAAGTTAGGAAATTCGGTTAACTTTCTCAGCAATTTCAATGCCTCCATAAACACGGAAACTATTTTCACAAATAGGTCTTGGAGACTGCTATGTTTAATTAGGTAATGCTTAGTCAGTGGGAATTCTGCTTATTTTACTTACTCTGAAATTCTTTGAACCAAAAAGACCAACTGATGTTTACATCAAACCCAAACTTATTCTAGAATCTCTGATGAATAAAGCCACACAAGGCAGTTTGTTATTTCACACATACAATGACCCGGATAGAAAGAAAGCCTACCTGTCTGAGGAAAGGAAAATGAAGGTTATGTTGTTTAAGTGGTCAATAATTAACTTCTGGTTAATCAAAAACAAAGCCCTGCTACAACAACTCGGCAAAGCACGAGCCAAAACAGCAACCAAAATCCCCTTAAAGACCAGAAACACCCACGTCACAGTGAGTGAAGCTCTGCAGATCTTAACAGAAATGCATTTTTAGATCAGGAAAGAAAAATTAGCATGAAAACTACAAATTCTATCATCCAAAAGAAGTTTAATGTAAAAAACAAATCGCAGTAGCACTGAAATTAAAAAGTAAAATGAATAAAAAATAGTTCTGGCAAAAGAAAAGGAAACCTCAGAGTGATACAGGAAACAAAGCAGCAGAAAGACATCATGTGAACAATTAGCTTCTCTCGAAGAATCTGTATTGCAAGAAAAGAAGTTGGTAACACTTGGTATTATCCCAGAGGTAACATCAAGCTTTAAAAATAGGGAAGTTCCATCTGAACTAAGGTTGAACCTTTATATGAAATAAGGTCCTCCCTTGGTATCTGCAGGGGCTGGCAGGTATCTGCAGTTCAAGTCCCTTCGACAAAATGACACGGTATTTGCATGTAACTCACACACCCTCCCATATACTTTAAATCATTCTCTAGATTACTTATAATACCTGATACAATATAAAGGCTATGTAAATGGTTGCCAGTGCATGGCAAATTCAAGTTCTCCTTTCTGGAACATTCTGGGATCTCTTTTAGTGTCTCTGATCTGCACTTGGTGCCTCTGTGACCACGGCCCCTGCAGACAAGGGGGCCGACCACCAACTGCGGCATCAGCCTGACCTGTGGGCGCCTGCTCATGCTGCCCAAGTCAGATCCAGGAGCAGGAATGGCACTCAGAAGCAGCCTCACTGCAATGGAAGCTTGCAATGATTCTTGCAGTTAAGACTTCCTCGAAACTGTCACAAGATATTACACGTACATAATACTCAAAGCACAGCTGGAAATATGGCATTAAGGAGAGCTGAGGACTAAGCCTGTTAGAGGTTGGAGTACACATTTGGAGCTGAACCTAAGAGCGTACTGGATGGGAACAACGTTATGATTCCTTGACTGGCTACACAAACGACCAAGAAACGAGGATCACTCAGACATGCTCAGCACAGCAGCGGACGAGGAAGCAGCTATTGCTTTTAGTTTTTCAGAAATAACTGCTTAGCACACTGAAGTCACAATGACCCAAGCTTCCTTACGCAAAGCATCCATCATCAACATACTTATATAAGGTGGTAGGGTGGGCACATTTATATAATTTTAAAACTAGTATTTTTTAAAGGTTCAGGTAATTAGGCAGTTACGTCATGACACAGGCTTGACTGACAGCCCTGAGGTGGCAGCTCAGTCTTCACCGACCCGTGTCGTAGTCCCGGGTATCTGTCGGGGAGGAGGGTCCTCACTGACAGGAACGCTGTGTTTCACAGACACCCTCACATCAGGGGGATCATTTTCATTTGGGTTCTATCTTGACTTTTGTCACCAAGTTGGAAATACGCAGCTATGTAGCAAAATTTTTTCTTCTTTTTTCATGGCTACAGTTATGTTGCGTAAAATCCAACACCGCTGAATGTGGTGATTTGACATCGTGCAGAGAAACCGAGGTGCCATTCAATTGCTGGCTTCGTTTTCCAACTGTGACTTGTACTAACCGTGACCACGTGTGCAGTCTACACGTCTACACCTGCCCCTGCACGCAGCACCCAGGCCTCTGTGGCGCAGCCACACAAGCCAGCCACACTCTGGACAGAAGAGGCTTTTCCCGCTGGTCCTGCGGCTTGGGCCCCTCCAACCAGAGGCCCTCGCCTCTCCTCTGCCGAGCTCCTGTGGCTGCAGGGACTGCTGCTATGGCCAAACCCCTCTGTACAAGCTCTCCTTTATCCCTCTGCTTTTCAACTGTTTTACAAATGGACTGCAAATAGATGACGGTCTGCCCAAAAGGAGTCTTCCGAAAAACTATTTCTGAACGGATCATCAGGATCCATTCAGGATTCGCAATGTTTCCCAACCTTATCCTATTATTTTATTTTTTAAAAAAGGTTATATTGTAGTTTCAAGACACCTCTGAAATATAAAAGTGGTACTACTAGGTCAGGAAAACAATACGGACATGCTTTGCTTCAAAAGTGTCACAAGACCACACATTTGAAGAGGGTCAACGCGCTTCTTTGGATTTTACCAAAGTTCACTCAAAACAAGGTCTAGAATGTAGAATATTTAGGAGAGCTGTTTAAATTTTATATTTTTGTACAAGTTCAGTGGGGTTCTTCCAGAAGAATCAAAAGACGAAAAACAAGGGTAGTTTTTGCCCCAGATTTTGATGAATTTTGATACATCTTTGATAAACATTGTATTTCTTCTTTAATGATATTCCTCAAACAAAACAGTTAGCAAAATATTTGAATTTGCCATGTATAATGTCACATTTTAATGTAAACATCAAATAAGGTACCAAAATTTTTACTGGAGGGAAAAGACACCTTAGAGCGGCACAGTTCTTTATACCACTGGGGTGGGGGAAGCCAGATTACAGACATCCACACATGCAGAGTGGGGAAAAAAGATTCTACTAAATTCACGCATTTTTAAAATAGTTATCAAGTCTACTAAGCACCAACAATCCTAAAAATTTTTCAGCTTCATGATTTGTTTAAAAAAAACCACACTATCAAATCAACATTAAAAACAAGCTTGAAGAACAGCTTGTCCAAAAAGTAACGATGTATGCCCATGTTGTGGTGCAGGACGCACACCTGCAAAGAGCGCCTTCGCCTCTGTCCTGCGGCGGATGGAGGGGACGGCGGCATGCCACCCAGCCTGGACCTATAAAAGTTTTCAAGGGCAGCATCTTGCCACCAAAAACAGCTGATGAAACTTAAAAGTATTCAGGAGATGCTGCCCCTTTATTTTAAAAAATTTTCAATGAATTTAAGCAAAAATAACATACATCTGTACATCAACTGGCCATTTCTGGTACAGAAACCCAGCATATGGTAATATTATTGAATAAATGTAAATGCTACTTACAATTTTTTTTCTCTTTAAATACATTTTAGACAAACTTTTTTTTCTTTTTTTTTAATAGTTGCACAATTAACTTCTTAGCTGCTAGCTTGATGCAAACATATATAACAATACACAAATTTAAAAATATTTTTTTATTCCACATAAAAGCTGTCAAAATTCTGACTCACGTCAAAAATGCAAATAATGGAATATACTTAAAAAAAATTAGTTGCAAGTCTAGCAGCAAAGCAATTAAGTGAGAACATATTTAACGTGAAAACAAAGGAAACTGCAGCTACAGGTGGAGGCTGGCTACCTTAGCTCTACTGATACAGAAATCAGAACACTCTCCCTAGAGGAAGAACGGGGTCACTTAAAATAGGAGTAGAAGCCATTGCTGCCGGCCGAGCTGCCCAGGCTGAGCTCCTGAAACAGAGACAGAGGGTCGCTGCTCTTCTTGGCCTGCTCGGGCGGAGGCCTGGGCTTTGGAGGGGCCCGCAGCGCGCTGGCGTAGGACATGGCAGGCTTGCCGCCCCCGGAGCCCCGCGGGCTGCCGCTGCTGGCCGGCTCGGCGATCTGCTTGTTGGGCATGAGCGGGGGGAACTGGCCGAGATGCTGCAGCACGCTGTAATTGAAGGAACTGGACCCCTCAAGGCTCTCAGGCTTCAGACGCTCCTCGGGGGCTCTGACGGTCTTGGGTGGAGCTAGAAGCAGAAAACAGTAACACTGATTTAGGGGCAAGCCCAGTAACAGCCAGGCGCCTCGTTAGCTCCGTGTCTGCCGGTTCTCATCTCCAGGGACTCAGGGGCAGGGGCCTGTGCCACAGAACCCTGAAATCACAACATACCTAGCCAAACTTCTCCATCTCAGAAACACTTGAAAAGAATTAACTGTGTGAGCTGCAACAGCTAGACATATTAAAAACTGAAGGTCAAGCCTGAAGGTCTGCTTCAAAAACTAACTTGTTTAACTGTATACTTTGATATTAGCTGCTCACAGTCTGAAAAGGAGCAAATGCGTTCTTTCTTAAATAGAGATGAGCTCTCCAGCCAGCCTGGCAGAGGCAGCTTCTGTTCTTAACCGAAGAGCAGCAGCATCAGATTGTTTCTTAAAAATGCTACCTTTTCTTGTAACATGTAAGTAAAAATGGAATGAAGTGAGAGAAGAACAGTAAACGTCACTTCACACTTCCTGGAATCTGCCTGATTTTAATGCTGACTCCACTCTCCCTAACTCATTTCATGGCCCACTGCATCACAATTTGCTGTAAACACTGATTTTGTTTCCAATGTTTTAAAAATTTAACCATTATATTTAGTGATAATCATAATACTTATTCATTGAGGATAACCTGAAACTACACAGAAGCCAAAGAAGAAAATAAGCCATTCAGATTTCCAAATATCAGAGCTAAGCCTTAACCTGTTGGTGCATTTTCCCTAAGGATGTCAAATAATGCAGACATCTCAAACCTTTTTAAAGGAACCTCTCATTTTTAGAAATCTGGATAGCAGTTAATTTTTCACTTTTCAAATGTTATAAAAGATAAAGTTTCCTAAATATTCATGATTGTTTCCTTGAGATAAATTCCTAAAAGTACCATACAGTGCATGTATGTGTGAACGTTGCTCAGTCGCGTCCAACTCTTCGTGACAGTTCGTGGGATTCTCCAGGCCAGAATACTGGAGTGGGTTGCCATTCCCTTCTCCAGGGGATCTTCCCAACCTTCGGATCGAACCCAGATCTCCTGCACTGTGGGCAGACGCTGTACCAGCTGGGCCACCAGGGAAGCCCCATCTAATGAGACTCCGCTGAGCAGTCCCAGAAGGGCCCGCATCGCGACACTGCCCTTGCCGCTGCTGGGGAGACGGGGAGCCACGGGAACGTGTGTTCTCTGCTGGCGGGAAGGCACAGCGGGGAGGACGTTTGCTGGTTTCTTACAAAGCCTGAACGCAGCCTAACCGTCAGAGTGAGAGTCAAAGTCGCTCAGTCGTGCCCGATTCTCTGCGACCCCATGGACCGCGTAGTCCAGGGACTCTCCAGGCCGGAACACTGCAGTGGGCAGCTGTGCCCTTCCCCAGGGGAGCTTCCCAAACCAGGGACCAAACTCAGGTCTCCCGCATCGCAGGTGGATCCTCTACCCCGAGCTGAGCCACCAGGGATTCACAGTGCTACCTCTGGTCACTGTGGCCAGATCCCTCTGTGGGGAAGCCCTGCCCAGTTATGCTCGGTCAACACATCTGCCCACTTCTCTGCTACGTCACAACACCAGCGGTAACTAGTTAGCTGCAGCCTAGTGTATAAGTGAATAGTTACCTCACAGTTCTACTTTGCATGTCTTTGACTACTGATATTTATGGACATTTCCCCCTATGTTTATTACCTATTTGTGGATTAGAAAGTTTAGTTTTAGTATTTCATTGACTCAGTATGCTAATTTCATATTACTATTTTAAAACTTTTAAAAATTCACAAATTTTTCAAAATTATTTTAAGCCATTTAACAGCTTTCTGGAACATTTATCACCTTTCCTGTCTAAATGTCATTTTGTGAATGGAAACAATTGCTTTTAAGAGCATTATTTAACAAACATTTCAATATAGAAGGGTCTTGCACTGCCTAATACACAAAATAAGTACTTTATTGGTTGTTCAAAACTATTTTTATTTACCAAGTCTTCTTACTTAATCATGCTTTCATTTTCATGACAATTAGAGTTTAGAATGTTTTTAATTAAATAATACATACAAAACAATACTTTAGAGGCAGTTTAACCTAATGCCTACATGCTTATCTAACCTTGAAAGTAAAGATGTCTGTCAATCTGATTTACTGCATATGCTCCAGATAAGACAAACTATTCTTTAAAACTATGAATTTTACTAATTTGGCAACCAACGCTTTTTTCCAAAATACATTTTTCTACCTAATTTTTAATTTTCATCTGTTTATGCAAAGAAAAGGCTTGATAAAGTACGCTTTGTCACCAGGACAAGCACACAAGAGCTGGAACACCCAGTGTCGGGGAATGAACCCCGCCCTCACTGCGGGCATGTCAGGCATCAGGCCCCACGCTGAGCCTGGCCACCCCTCGGTAGCACAGGATCTGTTTCTTGTTCCCCTCACTCAGCAGTCAGGCATTCACCAAGAGCCGGAAGTGAGACCAGTGCCAAAATGGGAATCCGAAGTTCAGAAAGGTCAGAAGCATGACCTTTGCTCTCAGGCTTGCAAATGTGGAGAAATACCGCCATGTCATGACCTCCTTTAAATTCCAAACCAATATAATACACACAGTTTCCTTCAACTCAAGAAATAAGTCTCAAACTTTAGAAAGAACTTTCCCCAGTGGTGATAACTTTCCTTCTGATTTACTACTGGCAATTGCTACATTCCTCTACAAGTAAAATAAGACAAAATTAAATAAATAAATACATATACACATACATATGTGCTGAGACTAAAAGGTGTGCTTCAGGGTATTAGTGATTTTTGAATTAGTTTTAAAATTTTGAGCTAAGTGGTGTGTGTGTGTCTGTGCTTTGTCATGTCTGACTCTGTGTGGCCCTATGGACAGTAGCCCCCCAGGCTCCTCTGTCCGTGGGATTCTCCAGACGGGAACACTGGAGCGGCAGCCACGTCCTTCTCCAGGGGATCCTCCCGACCCAGGTTCTTGCACCTCCTGCACTGGACGGCAGATCCTTTACCGCCGGTGCCACCTGGGGATCCCTGGTGAAGCGTCACTTTCGACTAAAGACACTGCTCTTTGTCTTCTAGCAAAGAAAACAGGCTTCCCGGGGGCTCAGTGGTAAAGCACCCTCCTGTCAACGCAGGAGACCCAGGTTTGATCCCTGGGTCAGGAAGATCACCTGGAGAAGGACATGGCTACCCGCTCCAGTATTTCCGCCTGGAGAATCCCACGGACAGAGGAGCCTGGCGGGCTGCAGTTCCTGGGGTCACGGAGTCGGACACGACTCGCTGATGGAACAGCAACACACGGCTCAGTGACTGAACAGCAACACACGGCTCAGTGACGAAACACAATGAAAAAGTCATAGTTTTATATTTGCGGAAAAGACACCATGAATGCCATATGCTTTGGGCACTTGCTCAGGAAATTTCTACCTTACCAACTTGTTATTGATTTTGGCTAAAAGCTAAGTTAAAGTTTAGGTTGGAAAAAAAAAAAGGAGAAATGATGTTGTCTTTAAAATAAATTATAATAAACAAAACAACTAAAAAGGAACACATTTTCACCACTTATTTGTAATTTAGATGTTTCTCAGGAAATCCAAATATGATGAGTGTGTTTTTGCTAGACTTCGAAAACAACAAAGCAATCCCAGGTGAAACACAGCAGCTTACACACAGAAGGTACTAATGAGTGTTTAAAGCGACAATGTCTATTGCTGGGAAAAAAAACTAATACCTATTTAATGCTTTCTGATCTACCATGCCTTTTGTACTAAAAATATGCTTGTATGCACATTCTCCAAAATGGGTCAGTTACAGAGACAATGGATTCACATTCTAATGAGGAATAAAGTTAACAAAATACAAAGGTTCATGCTACCAAGGCAGAAATTTACCAACGGTTACACAAAGATCAACATCTACAGCCTACAGAGAGAGGGCTAAAGATCAGAAAATCAAATAATATCAGTCTTTACCTTTAACGGTTCTTTACAGTCAACATTAAAAAAAGAGAGAGAGACAAAGGAGAGACAATGGTGCCCAGACGTCCCCCCGTGCCGTGCACGCCCACGGCCGCGACCTGGCCAACGCCGTCCTATGTCTTCTTTTTCTTCTTTGGACTTGGATTTCTTACTTCATCAGAATACAAGAAATAAACTCTGGATTTCTGACCTCAAAATATTGGACCCTACTGGATTTTCTTATGGCCAAACTCTACTGTGTAGGGGACTGTCACAACTTGATTGACAATAAAGCTACTGAGAATGGAAGCTGACCTATAGCCAACTCCCACCCTTCACTGGAAAAAAAAAAGAGACAAAAATCCCGAAAGCAAGCTCTTCCCAAGCAAAGGTGGTTCTATTTAGAAATATATTTTTGCTGCCCTTATTTCTTTCACCCACTCACAGGTTACAATCATCAAAATAATCAGTTCCCAAATACTGATAGATTACTTACCTTCCAGATCCTATCTATGGAACCTGTATAGTCCTAAATTAACAGGAATCCTGAGGCACAGCTGTGCGCAATGGCCACTAACTACTGTTCAAAGACAATCACGCCAACGCAAGAAACGGGGGAAGAAAAAGCCGTAAGCCGCGGGAGCGGGCCAGTCAGCCCCGCCTCACCTGCCGACTCTCTGGGCTGGGCTGGCCTGCTGGATCCACTGCACGGAATGTTCTGGTAGGGGCTGGAGGAGGTGGCGTTCACCCAGGACTCCGGGGAGGAAAAGGCGAAAGGAGACTGGTTATCCTGGTCCTGAAGCTCTTTACGCTGAGCAAGACTGTCTTGAGGGGTGCTTGCTTCTTCAGAACAAGGCTGCGCTGAGCTAGATGAGATTCTTCTTTGGTACAAGGGCCGACCCGGTCCTCTGGGTTCATACTACACAAAAGAAGAAGGACATTTCATAAATCTGTGAAATTTACACCCTACTCTCTTATGTACACAGCAATCTCACTGTATCAAGTAGAAATTCTCAAGACCACTCTCTTCTGTGGCTATGAATCACCCCCACAAAGCAGCCTGAGCTGTGGACGTGGTGTCTGGAGACCTGGACTCAGACGCAGGTCTGGCCCTTGGCAGGCGGTCCTGTCACATGACGCACCTAATTCTAACTCTGCTCTCTTGTTTGTAAGATATGGGGCTGAAGCACCCATCTTCAGTTCCTAAGTTCCATCAACATTTTAGGTAACATTAAGCATGAAGAAACATATCTGCTCAAAATTAAAAGGGGGTATTATAGTCACACTCAATTGAACCACACCGTCTTGAACATACTCATCCATTTGAGACTCATCTTGTGGGTGCTTCACAACCTCCCGGTTTATTATTCCTTAGACCTGATGGCAAGACAGGGCTCCCCACCCCCAAGAGAGGTGCACCTGATCGGCCCCACTGCAGTCTTCCTTTAAATTGTCTTCAACGAAAACGGAACATTCATTATTCTTCAACCAATCCTTTGTATGTCTGAAACTCGATTAACATTTTTCTCTCCCCTACATTGCACGAAAATTCCTTTGGCCCTCTGTCAGGACGCATTTGCCAGGAATCCCTTAAGCGTCCTCCAAGCCTCCTGGCCTGACTTTCGGGACCACGGCTCAGTCTCAGCCCTCACAGCAAGGCAGGATGTAGCCGAGCGAGCTGTCCAGCCTCGGTCTATGACCAGACTCTCTGGGTAGACTTCAGGCTGCTTTTACTGGGAGCATCACCCTGGGCAACTGACTTTACCTCTTGGGAACTTCAGCCGTACATGTCTCTTCATAACCCACAGAACGCAGCTCTTAGGACTGTGAGAATCAAATGGGTTCAGCACACAGAGCCGTTGGGACACTGGGTCTGCTGTTAACCTAACAGAAAAGATAAACTCCCACGCTAGACCTTAAATGACGGAGTGGGGCTGGCTTTTTATTTCCCCCTCTCCCTCTCCCTCTAATAACAGACTTGCTGTCCAGTTTCTAGTCATTATTGTTAGGGGAAGCACACTGATTGAAACCGCCCACCCTGGCCAGGCACCATAGCAACTATTTGCATGAGGTGTTCTATGACAGGAGGGCCTAGTAAGGAACATGGAACTAATAAGCTACCATCAACTGCAAGAGTTCGGGAAAGGTCAAAAAGCGATTCCGCACGTCCGACCACCTCCCAGAATCCTCCTCACAGGCATCCGTCTTGGCTGAACAAGGCGTGCACCACCAGGAAGGACTGCGTCCGAATGACTGGCTGGAAACAACCTGGAAACTAACCCATCACCGTAAACGCCGAGACTGCGAGGCAGAGCTGCTCTCCTGGGCCCCCTTACCTGCTGCTCTCCCCAGTGCCCTGCCGGATAAAGTCTCCAGCTTTGTCGGCACATGTGTCCCCTCAGACAATTCCTTTCCGAGTGTTAGACAAGAGCCCGGTTTGGGGCCCTGGAAGGGGTGCCCCTTCTGCAACAATATGACAGGGAGGCAACTGCCTTTTACCTTTGTTGTTAAAAATAATTGGAAATCAGGAACTGGGGGTTAGATTACAAAGAAGAGAGAGAGATAAATAGGCACAGAAATAGCAGGATTTGGGGGGGATAAAATGTAAGACAGCACAAGCAGAAATGATCAGGTCAATTAGATGGGGAAAGCTGTAGAGTAAGCATGTGGGAGTCAGCACCACAGATGGAACCACAAGGGTATTGACTGGGGAAGGGGATGGGCCTGGATTGGCTGCCCTGAAGCAGAAAGGAAGGGGAGGCAGGGGGAGAGACTCTCAGCTGTCAGAAGAGGAGTGTCCAGTCACTTCTGCATTTCGAAAGTTTTAGCTACTGGATGAAAAAGGCAAGTGACAACACTTCGTCTCGTCAATTCCTTTCTCATGTCTTTACGGTTCTTCTGTCTTTATGTATAGTATCTAAATTCAACTTTAATTTTACTCTGCTTTAAAGGTATTTTTTCTCCCAATGGTTAAGATCATTCTGAATTTCCTATTTTCTACAATATTAACCATTCTAACTACTGTCAACGGTGAATTTAATCAGTACATCTGAAATTTCTTTGTTGACGTTATTACTGTATAGTGCTGGGGGGAGCGACCCCCCTCCCCGACTGCTTTGCCCTCCTTGGCCGGCAGCGCGTGAACGAATGGCCACAGCAGCTTGCGCAGCGTGCCCTTCTTACCGAGGTCTGCCACGAAGAAGATGAGCTCTCGGAATCAAAACGAAGCGCTTCTTTTCATTAGCATGCCCTGAGTGTTCAGCACAATCAAAAACTATAGGGGATCACATTCTCAAGACTTTATGTGTGAACGGTGGTTGCTGTTCTACTCAAGTACAAAACTAACGTCTGTTACAGCCTTAAAAGGAAGAGGTAGAATAAACGATCTTAAGGCCTCAGCTAATTCCAGTGTTCTAAGTTTTACTTTAAAGTCTTCAATAAATCAAAGTCCTAATCAATGACAATATATTTAAACTTTTTATTATTAAAATATCCAAACATAATCCATCAACTTTAACAAGCATCAACAATTTGATGGGTCTGCTAAAATAAAGTGTTATGCCACAAAAAGCCTAGTTAAGTTACTTAAAAAAAAAAACAGCTGCTGAGCACGTGCTAATTGATTGCAATTGTTAGGCAGCTCGAATAGGAAGAAGGACTCCAAAGTCCGTGAGAAGGGAACAGAGGAAAAATCCACGGACCTGAATGAGAACCTCAAGTGAAACAGACATGCCCCCTGCCAGGCCTGCCCTAATTTGCATAGGGCAGGCTCTGGGGAAGAGAGAAAACCTGTAAGAAGAGAAAGCAAGGCCCTCGAGCCTCTTGGGTTTGCCACCCTCTGCCAAGTGAAACTCTGAGGGAGAACCACACTGGTCCTCCTGGTCCCCCATAGTGAGACAGAACTGAGGAAGTTACACTCTCCCAACACAATGAAATCCACTGGCAATGAGTTCAAAATTTCAGATTGTTTTCCCCCCAGATGGAAATTCCTATGAAGTACGTTGAAAAAGAAGGGCTTGATAACAAAAATTTGAGAGAAAGACCCCTTGCCTATAAAAAACTCATGCATTTTTGACAGAGAATGGCCTTTTATTCCCACCTACACTTAGGGCCACTTTTCATCATTTGTTTCTTCTTTTCTTATTTCCTGACCATTTTTTGTTTCCTGTCATTTTTGCCCAGCTCTCATTTTTTCCCTAAAGAGACTACTCTTTCTACCTACACCTCCTGCCAATCTGAATATTCTGTTACTTTTAGATGGCAACTCTACCAATGACTGGCATGCAGATTTAATTTTAGAGTCCTCGGGTCTGAAATAATTTCACTGCTTACTGCTTAAAGTCTTATTTTCCTCTGTCAGAGATCCTTATACCTGGGTTCAATATCAACCTCACACATAGTGTGTGTTTACAAACATTCTTCGTGTTTAAACTGTGAATTCATTATGTTGCTAAACATATGATCATTATTTTCCAAGTTTACTGCTAATATTTCCTCCTAAAAATCAAAGTATAATGCTAAAGTTCTAAAAGCCGTTTAAGAAGAAAAAGCTAAATGACTAATTTCATGTATGAATTTCTATTTTTAAAGACTCCTGTCAGTTTAAGGAAAAATTCACAGTCTGCTTACCACTGTCTTAAAAGGTCCATCTCTAATATATAAGGTTAGCTGGCCATTCATTTCACGTGTATATGTATAAATAAAAACTGGGGGAGAGGTTAGCAACTTAATGAATCAGGGCTCTACTTACAATTATACTATCAAAGCTGATCACTAAGGAAGAGCTAAATATTCTGGTGGAAATTCCAAGTCTCATTAACTATGGTGTCAGAAACCTTAATTAAAACAGAACACCTCATTTAAATGATTAGCTTTGATAATTTAAGCATGAATAGAGGTCCAAGTTATCAATCTGTCCATCACTGTCTCCGTGATATGCACTAGACGTCTGAGAGACCATGCATGACGTGCTCTCTGAGAAGACCGCACTGCCTGGTCATGCAATACCGACCATGAGCTATCGTCATCCACCCTTAAAGTCAGGACAGGCAGAGCACGCCAGCCAGCCAAGAATGAGACCTTCCAGCTCCATCTGTACAGCAGGACCGTGTTCCACAGAAGGAGACCTGGCTGGGTGGTCAGACAACAGTACTGGAATTGAGCACTGAAGGACACATACTTCCTGGAAACAGTACTGAAAACTAAGCTCAAAACTAGAGCTGATTCAAAGAAAAAACGAAGATAGAGAGGTCAGAAAGTGTCTTTGTTCAAAAGCCTACATATAAGACAGAATCATTTCAAAGCAGATAACATCATACAGACTTACATGTCATCTCTAAGATGGTATAAGTAAATGTTGATTTATAGGAAGCTGATCAAAATTGGTGACTTACAAGAATTCTGTTTTCTTTAGCAGGCCACCTACAATACCACAGCACAAACAAGTGCAGCTTCACAAACATTTGGAAACTTTTACAATGACATTTTAAAAAGAATTTTCCATTTATTGCTAATTGAGCCTTTTAATCAAGCTATCTCAGAGTAAAGTGCACCTTAAATGACAAGAACTTGGCTCTGCACCAATATCAGCAGTGCTGGCTCTATGTTAAACAAGTTTTTTTTACCTGATAAAACTATCTCCACCTAAGAAGAATGAGGATTTGCCTCTCAAGAGAAAATGACTAGAAAGTATAATGGGGAAAAAAAGGTCCTAATTCACAACAAACAGCAAGGAAAAACCAATCTAAGGATAAATTCAACCAGAAATGAAAATATTACAGAATTTTACAGAGGAACATTCAGAAAACAAAGAAAAAAGGAAGGGAGGGAGGGAAGAAGGAAAAAGGAATTAAAATATTGAAGATTGTACCAGTTCCTAAATCAGAGGTTTAAAATATTTTTAAAGACAAAATTTCCTCCAATGTAAGCTACCCACTCAATGTAACTAAAATTAAAACCTCAGAAAGGTTTTAGTTTCTGTCTCAGGTGGAGGCGTTCATACAGGTATTCTAAGTTTCTAGTACAAAAATCAGAGAATAACCTCCTCTGTCCTGTACTTCTGAATAGTGACTGGAAGAAACCACAGAAGTAGTAAGGGAGACACGTCACACCATCCAAGCAGAAGACCAGCAAGCCTCAAAAATTAAGACAGTGCAATTCTGGTACAGAAACACACAGACAGAGGAGGCCAAAGGCCGAAGTCCAGAAACACTGCGGTGTACACCGAAGAGCCGCATCTCAGAGATCAGATTCTAAAGTTATTGTGCAACGTGGAAACCTCACTCAGATCAAAATCACCCCTGAAGAAATCCGAGTCACACCAAAATACTAGACACTGAATCCTTGGAAGCTCAGAAGTCGGAGTTAACTTCTATTGTTTCTCTTTGTATTTCAGTGCTGTTATAAAGAATTTAGTATTTGACAAGAAAGCTACTATTCTATTCAGTGAAAATGCAATAATTTAATAAAGAGCATGAAAACAACTGGCTCAATATTTGGAGAAAACTGAATCATAACCTCAAGCTTACACTGAAATTTGAAATCAAACTGGAGCCGATCAGGAGTGGTCTGCAACCTGGGCCAGGTAAGGAAGACCCTTTGCCCTTTGTTCTTACTCCATCACAGTGGCAAAGAATTAGATGTGGGAGAGGGCGCAGACACCTCTGCCAGACCCAGAGCCCCAGCCTCGTCCAAGCAGCTGAGGGCCCAGTAAAGCAGGTAAGGGAAACCCATGGAGTAAAGCTTTAAGCACCTAAAAATACTAAAGGTTCTATCAGTTTTAAGTTGCAAAGAGTGTCACAGAATAGGATGAAGGTCACCTTTAGGGATCTTGGCCTGGTGGGGAGAAAGGTCCGAGGGGGTGACATGACTGAGCACACCAACTAGGGAAGAAGTTGTTTCACGTCGTCCAACAAGCAAGCCCTCCGCTCACCAGTCACCTGCTCTCAGCTTTGAGTGCCAAGAGGCTGCCTGTCACCGCAGGAGGACCGAAGTGGCCGCCCCCCTGAACCGCCTCTCTGGCATGAGGGTCCACAGGCTGACTGTCTGAAAGGCCGGAAAGACTCAGGAGGAACTACCCTTCCCCTTAACCGTCTAAAAGAATGCAGCCAGAGGGCCTGAGACAAACACAGTGCAAACCAGGGGCCCACCAGGGAGGAAGCCGGCAGAGTCCGTCAGTTAAGACTCCTCTCCAGTCCCCTTGCCTCTGCACCGTGGGCCAAGCGCCGCACCACGCCTGTGTCCTCCCACTCCGTGTCAGCTGCCTCCCTCCACTCCGAACACCCAGCTACTGCCCCACATCCTTTAGTCTTCAGTTGAAGACGGTACTTAAGGTAAGGGCTTCAACCATTTTGATGAGTTATTCAGTGTTCTTGGATCTCACCCATGTACAGACAGTTGTTAAACCTGGTTTGATGTTTCTCCTATTCCTCTGTTTCATCATGTCAGTTTGATTCTTAGGCCAGCCGGAAGAACCTAGAAGGGCAGAGGAAATTTCCTCTTTCCTGGCATTATAGTAGCTATCTTGGTATAACAAAATTAGGAATAATTGCTCTAGCTTCCACACTTTCCATGCTGAACAGGTACATCTTTTGTTAAAATAAAATCAAAATTATTATAAAAAAAGAAAAAACAAGCAAAACACAGTATGAAGAGCCATCTGCTCAAGTTAACTGTTCACATCTAGGTATTTTCATCCTGTTTAAACTTAATCTATCAAGGCCTCTAGCAATAAAGGAATTCACAGTAGGTAAGGAAATAAAACATTTTTCTGTTGTTAACATTAAAGAAATTATTTAAAAAGGTTAGAAATAAACAACACACACACAAACCATTCATTCTGTGAGATGAGTCATGCAAAATCGCCTTGAAAACACAACACAACACACCGAAGTTTCCCTAGTGCACTGAAAACATCAAAACCTGAAAATGTGGCAAAAATAACATTTTTCTTTGTCAAGGAATTTCCTTCAGTGTTGCGTCAGTCATCATCTGTGAATCGCATGCATCAAAATAGATGACCAAATGCTTCTGCACAAGTAATTTCACTCTGAGAACCCAATGACAATTGAAAGCACTTATTCATACCCTCACAGCTAAACAGTAATAACAAGTGTTAAGAGCTTGAAGGTATAAAGAACTAAATTCCAAAACTAAGAAACATTTAAATAGATCAATGATTCTAAGTACACCATTCAGTATTCAGCATTATTTACCACAGTATGAAACTTTATAAAACCGTATAAAAACTTTGGCATGCTACTTCCCCCACACATTATGAATTCACTTGAGTAGTTAAAGTATCACAAGTGTTATCAGTAAAAATGGTGGAACAAGGAACACCATAAAAGCAATAAAAAAACTGACAAAAACTGTCACAACCAACTTTCTTGGAATTCAGAAAATCAAAGCTTGCAGCAACCCAGGGAGCCCTTACTCAAGAAAACCCAGGGAAACTTAGTAAGCACAGCAAGACTTGTGGTACTTTACCTTACCCTGGTCCCACTGCCCTGGTAGCATGAAAAATAAGACCCTCCATTTTCCGGCACCAGTATCAGAGCAGAAGGGCCTCACTGTCACAGAGCCGCAGTTATTTATTTCGGCCTTTCTGGTACAAAACAACACCTGCCTTATCTTATCTACCCCAGAACTCAGCCAGTGCTGAAGGGGGCTGCATAGAAAATGCTGACAAGGCAGATGCTCCAGCTGCTGCTGCCTGAAGCAATGGGCAGCGACTGGACTGAGCAACAGGCCAGCCAGAAAGCTCTGGAGGGAAGGCTGAGGCATAAGGCACTTCAAGGAAGAAAGGCCTTGACGAGCTCTGCCCTACTCCCTCCTGGGAATCCAGAAGACCACAAACATGCTGTGCACGCACTCAGGACAGGCCTGAAGAGTTCTCCCCTCTGGCTGAGCAGGAGCCTGGAGAGGCAGGAAGTGAACGCTAAAGCAGACATGTGAACGGCCCAGCTCAGTGTGCAAAGTGTGTGCACACACACACACCCCTCTGCAAAACTGGACAATGTCTTTGGTCCTGAGCCTTTCAGGAGATCTCTTGGCAATGACTAGTCAATTCCTCAGCCCTTCGAAGAAAAACATCAAGAGGCCACACATAACAATTACAGACTTTAAAAAATTACTTCAAAATTTAAAATTAAAAAATTAGTTCAGAAATGTTGCTAGACAAACAAATGACAACAAAATAAAAAAAGCAAAAAGATGAGAAAAAGACATTCCATGCAAACAATAACCAAAAGTGAGCTGGAGTGGCTATACAAATGTCAGAGAAAAACACCCTTGAAGACAGAAATTGTTATGAGAGACAAAGGACATCATATAATGATGAAAGGTTAATCTATCAAGATGATATAACAACTATAAATATATGAAACCTAAGGACAGAATTCCAAAATAACATGATGAAGTATAAACTGACAGAATTAAAAGGACAAATAGACAATTCAACAACAACAGCTAGAGACTCCAACATTCTCCTTTCGATAACACATACAAGACCTGAACAACAGATCCAAGGGAAAGAGAAACTGTGAACAGCAATATAAGCCAAAAAGAGCTGCCAAGTCCACAGGCCCCTCCATCCAGCAAGAGCAAAGCACACACTCTTCTCCAGCGCACCAGTGTTGCGGGCGCATCAAACAAGTCTCAAAATCTTTTTAAATAATACGATTATACAAAGTATGTTCTCCAACCACATGGGATGAAATCAGAAGAAATCAATAACAGCAGGAAATTTGGAGCAATGTTTGTTTTCTCTAATTTTGCCAAATATATACCTTAGACATTAAACTAGAAGTTCTGGCCAGGGCAATTAAGCAAGAAAAAGAAAAAAAAAGACATCTACGTTAGAAAGAAAGAATGAAATTATATTTGTAGATGGCATTATCTTCTTTGCCAAAAATCCAAATTACCCACACAAAAAAATCTATTAGAGCTAACAAAGAGCTCTGCAAGTCTGAAGATATACAATCAATACACAGTCAACTGTATTTCTAAACACTAGTAGTGAACAATAAAAAAACAAATGAAATTAAGAAAACATTTACAGTGGCACAAAAAATATACTTGGAATAAATTTAACAAAGGAAGTGTAAGAAATAATTGGAAAATTAAAAAACACCACTGAAAGAAATTTTCAAAGACCATCTCATGTTCAGATACCAGAAGACTTTATATTGTTAAGATGTCAATACTTCCCAAGTTAATCTACAAATTTAAAGCAATCTCTTTTAAAATCCCAGCTCACTCTTTTTTGCAGAAACTGAAAAACTACCCTAAGTTCAATATGGTAATTCAAAGAACCCAGAATAGCCAAAATTATCTTGAAACAGAAGAACAAAGCACAAAGGCTCATACTTCCAAACAGGAAACTCAGGACAAAGCCACAGTAATACAAGCCAGTGTGGTCGGCATAAGGACATATAGATCAATGAACAGAACTTGAGAGTTGAGACGTAAACCCAAAGGTCTATGGTCAATTGATTTTTGACAAGGTTGCTAAGACCATAAACTGGAAACAGAACAGTCTTTTCAACAAATGGTGCAAAGAAAACTCAACAACCACATGCAAAATAATGAATTAAGACATCTACCTCACAAAATGCACAAAAATTAATTCAGAATGGATCAGAGAATTAAACGTAAGAACTAAAACTATAAAACTAGGAAAGGTAGATGTAAATCTCTGTGACCTTGGACTAGACAACCGTTTCTTAGACATGACACCAGAAGCAAGATGATCAAAGAAAAAACAGACAAACTGGATCTTATCTAAATTAAAGCCTCTGCTGCATCAAAGGATACTCTCAAGAGGGAGAAAAGACAGCCCACAATATGGGAGAAGATATTGCAAATTATGTGATAAGAACCTAGTATCTAAGATGTACATAAAAACTCTTATGGCTCCACAAGACAAAGACAATTATTTTTCAAAGCAAAGGATCTGAATAGACATTTCTCCAAAGAAGATGTACAAATGGCCAATATGCATATTAGAAGATGTTCAGCATCATTAGTTGTTAGGGAAGTGCAAATCAAAATGAAATACCATTTTACACCCACTAGGATGGCTATAACTTTTTTAAAAAAAGGACAAATTAGAATATAAAACGATGCAAGACACTGTGGAAAACAGTTTCGATGCCCCTCAAAAACAGTTACCATATGACCCAAGAATTTCAGGCATAAGAGAACTGAAAATATACTTTCACACAAAATTTGTTCATGAATGCACACAGATATATTATGCATAATAGCAAAAGAAAAAAAAAAGAAACAACCCAAATGTCCATCAAATGATGAACAGATAAACAAATGGCAGTATATGCATACAACAGAATATCACTCAGCCATGAAAAATCATGAGGTATCGATACACGCTACCAAGTGGAGGAGCCTCAAAAGCATGATGCTAACTGAAAGGAGACACAGAAGGCCACAGGTATGATTCCATTTACACCAAAAGTCTCTACAGGGACAGAAAACAGACTATTAGTTGTTGGGGACTGGAGGCAGAGAGGGTTGGGGGGTAACTGCTCCACGGTGACGGCGATTCTCTTAGGGTGACAAAAATGTTCTAAAATTAGATGGTGGTGGTTGCTGCATGATATTGTGCATATACAAAATCCATTAAATTTTACTCTAAAATGGATAACTTCAAGTGGATAAAACAGTGAATTGGAACAAATAACCCCCAAAACAGACAAATAAGATATATATAAATGTCCCTATGACACTTTAAAATCAGCATCTATAGCAGAAAATTTACAAAATATGAATATATCATTTCTAAAGTCTTTAGAAATCACTAAGGATCCACCAAAATGAAGTAAAAAAATTTTTTTTTCGTATCTCAAAATTCTAAATGTTTACCCTGTTTTAAGACATCCGTGATTGATAATGATCACACGAACTTTACACATTCTTATTTCTAATAACTGAACTTAAAAGGAATAGCTAGACAACATTTTTATAGTCCAAATAGTACCATTTTTAAAGTTTTATAATCCAGAAGTACTATGATTTTTGTATCAGTGAAGATCCATAAAGATGCTCTTTGGTAACACCAATATATTTTAAGAAAAATTTCGTTTACCTTAAAATGCTTAGTCTGGCATTGTCAATTCTAGGCTAAGCACTGCACACTCTGATGTCTGGGAATCAGATGTTAACTGCCCCAGGCTAAGAAAGCACCGGGATGGGGGAGCGGGGAAGCAGTGCCGGCTGAGAAAGCCAGCACTGGTCACGGGCCCTAACAAACAAACTTGTAATTAAGAAAAATAAAGTAAGCAAAAAGATGAGACACTAAAATCCATTTCCCCAGATTAGACAGGACAAAGCTTCTTGAATGAATAGACTCCTCAAGTCAGTCAGATGTTAACTATTCTAAAACAGTTACGATAAAATGCTCTGGCAGGCTTCATGTTTTAACAATGACCCTTCTAAAAGGTCTGAAATAGCACAGTAACAGGGGAAAAATGAAAACAAATTCCAAGAACATGCAGGTAAATCAATGAAATTAGAACACTCCCTCATCTCACATACAAAAATATACTCAAGATAGCTTAAAGACTTAAAGACTTAAATATAAGACCTGACAACAAAAAACTTCCAAAAGAGAACACAGTCAACATTATTGGACGTCAAGCATAGCAGTATTTTCTTACATCAATCTCTCAAGGCAAAAGAAATAAAAACAAAAATAAACAAATTGGACCTAATCAAACTTAAAAGCAAAGGAAACCATCAACGAAATGAAAAGACAACCAAGGAATAGAAAAAAATATCTGTAAATGATCTCACCATCAGAGGGTTAATTTCCAAAGTACACAAATAACTCACACAACTCAGTATCAAGAAAGCAAACAACCCAATCAAAAAATGGGCAGGAGACCGAACCAGACATGTCTCCAGAGACACACTGACGGCCAAGAGCACACGAGAAGACGCTCAGCATCGCTGATTGCTGGAGAAATACAAGCTGAGACCACAGTAAGGCACCACCTCACACTGGTCAGACTGTCTATCATTAAAAAGTTTACAAGTAATAAATGCTGAAGAGGGTGTGGAGAAAAGGGTACCCTCCTACACTGTTTGTGGAATGCAAGCGGATGCAGCAGCCACTGTGGAAATCAGCGTGGAGGTCCCTTAGCAACTAAAGCTAGAGCTACCACATGATTTAGCCATTTCACTCCCGGGCGTACATCGGGAAACGACAAAAACTCTCATTTGAAAAGATACATGTACCCCAAGATATGCAAACAAACTCAGTGTCCATCGACAGATAAATGGATAAAGAAAATGTGTGTGTGTATATATACGGGCTTTCCTGATGGCTCAGATAGGAAAGAATCTGCCCACAATGAGGAAGACCCAGGTTCGATTCCTGGGTTGGAAAGATCCCCTGGAGAAGGAAATGGCAAAACATTCCAGCACTCTTACCCGGGAAATCCCAAGGACAGAGGAGCCTGGTGGGCTACAGTCTGCGGGGTCATAAAGAGTCGGACACAACTGAGCAACTAACACTCACACACACACACACACAGTGGAATATATATGTGTGCATATGTGTGTATGTGTGTGTATGTGTGTATATGTATATATGTGTGTGTATATATATATGTGTGTATATGTGTGTGTATGTATATATGCATGTGTATGTATATATGTGTGTGTGTGTGTGTATGTGTGTGTATATATAATAGAATACTACTCAGCTACAAAAAAAAAGAATTTTGCCATTTGCAGCAACACAGATGGACCTGGAGATTATCACACCAAGTGAAGCCAGACACAGTATCATATGGTTCCATTCATATGCAGAATCTGTAAAACAACACAAATGAATCTATATGCAAAGCAGTAGCAGGCATACAGACGTAGAAGGCTTATGGCTATTAAAAGAGGGGGAAGGAGATAAACTGGGAGTACAGGATTCACGAATACACACTGCTGTAAATTAAACAGATAAGCAACACAGATATGCTGTGTAACACAGGGAATAGTATTCAGTATCTCATAATAACCCACAATGGAAAACAGATTAATAAATGTATGTATGTATACATATATAACTAACTCGCTTTGCTGTACACCTGAAACTAACACAATATTGTAAAGCAGCGATGCTTCAATAAAAAACAAATCTTTAAAATGAAGCTGAAAAATAAGTTGCAAGAGATTATATTTACATAAGATAATCTTTTAAGTTGCAAGAATTTAAGACTATTAAATTCAATAAGATCTGTCCACTATCATTATCAAACCATAAATATTGATTTTTTTCCCACAATCAACTCCTGCTGAAAGGAGAAATGGGGAAGAAACAAACGCACCTCTTCTAAGCTGGGGAGCGAAGAGGACGACACGGTCCGAGGGGGCAGCGGCTGGAGCGGCTCCTGGCCAACGGCGGGCTGGTGGGTCTGCATCTGCACAAAAGGGCTCTGTGGGGGCCTGTGCGGCAATGGAGGTAGGCCGTAGGGGAAACCCGGCCCCACCAGGTGATTCTGCTGTAAGTTAGCGAAAGTCCAAGCTCCATCAGGCGCCAGGTACTTCAGAGGCGGGGTGAGGTGCTCAGACGGCAACGAGAAAGGAGAGCTGAACACCGCCGGCGGCGGGCGCTGCGGGAGCGCCGGGCTGCTGGCTGCTTCCGGGTCCCTGCTGCTGTCGGGGAAGCTTGGAAAGTGGGTGCTGGGGTCTGCGCTGCACGGGGGAGAGGGGGCTGCTGGTGGGCTCCTAGTCTGAATTTGTCTGTATTGCAAAAGTCTTGATTGAGGTGGTGGCATTTCAGCTAGTTCCCGTGTTTCACTTTGCTCACGATTAGACAGTTCTCTGAGTAAGTCTTGAAACCTATGTAAGGGTGATGAAATACGAGGAGAGCTTAGTCAACTGCACGTATAATTTTCACAGACAAAAGCATACCAACTAGAACTAGCATTAATTCATCTCAAAAGCAAGCAGCAGTGCTCACAGGCGCTAAACTGAGGACACTAAACGCACCCAAGCATCTGATTCCTTCCCTCCCCTCGGCTTTAAAAGCGCCTGTCCTGCCTTTCCCGGCGCTTGGTGGCTGGCAGTTACAGAAGGTCACCGTGACAGTGGATCTTACTCAGAAGGGATTAGGAAACGCTTCACTGCCGTCAAATGACACACCATAAAAACAAATTTAGAAGGAGCGCTGAAGACTCGAGCATCTCACTTAAAAGAGGTAGAATTTTGTGCAAAAAATATATTGATAGTAAATTTATCATGTTTAACTTTTAACCTCTAATTTAATTCTGTTCTCTTTGCATTTTTTTGCATGGTGACTGAATACGGAAAAAGCATTCACAGTAATGGTACATGTCTCTTTCACAAGAGACTGCAAAGCCAGAGGCCACAGAAATGCACGGTCCACAGCAGACCTTCCACGCCTAGGTTTTCACAAACGCTACTTCTAAACAGGTGTTCTGTATTTTAGAGTCAATCGACAGAACTGTGCAGCGGTTGCCTAGAAGGCTGGCATCCTATTTCTCTGGGACAGTATTCCAGTATGAGGCTAGAAGGACAAGATTCAAGAGAGGGAGCAGGGAGGAGGCCCGCCTCGGGGCCCTGCTCAGTCTGCCGAAGCGCGCGGGGCTCAGCTGTTTCTGACCGTGAGTCAGCTGCTTCCGCTTCATCTCCGGCGCTGCTGGGCAGCTTCCAGTCCGCTCGCGC
>SJYV01029120.1:6405-38009 GCA_006410875.1 Neotragus pygmaeus | reverse complement strand
GAGGAGACTGACAGTGGCGTGGCAGGGCCTGGTGTGAGCCGCTCGGGTGAAAGTCCCCTGGGTACCGGACCTTGGGGGTATAGGTGTAGGCATTCATAAAAGCAACAGATAGAAGTCACAAATACTAGCTGACATGGCTGACATGCAGACATCTTCACGGATATCCAAGGTAAGTATAGGTAACCCATCCCTTAAAGGTCATAAAATTAATGTACATCCATGTTTACTGAAAAATAATTAGCCCCCATTTCATAAACCGTAGAAATCACAATCCTCTGATCATTATATCAGAAGAATAAAGAATGCTTCAGAATTCCCGTAGTCTGTATTCTGATCTAGAATCACACAGTGGATTGTGAAAGGCTTTGTTCATACTGTTTGTGAACTTCATACACATTAATTAATAAAACTGACTTTTAATGTGTTCAGTCGTGTCCGACTCTGTGACCCCATGGACTGTAGCCCGCCAGGCTCCTCTGTCCGTGGGATTCTCCAGGCAAGAATACTGGAGNCCCCATTTCATAAACCGTAGAAATCACAATCCTCTGATCATTATATCAGAAGAATAAAGAATGCTTCAGAATTCCTGTAGTCTGTATTCTGATCTAGAATCACACAGTGGATTGTGAAAGGCTTTGTTCATACTGTTTGTGAACTTCATACACATTAATTAATAAAACTGACTTTTAATGTGTTCAGTCGTGTCCGACTCTGTGACCCCATGGACTGTAGCCCGCCAGGCTCCTCTGTCCGTGGGATTCTCCAGGCAAGAATACTTTAGTCTGTTGCCATGCCCTCCTCCAGGGGGTCTTCCTGACCTGGGGATGGAATTCACATCTCTAGCATCTCCTGCATTGGCAGGTGGGTTCTTTACCACTGATGCCACCTGGGAACCCCCTAAAATTATTTTAACAGGTTTAAAACGATTATTGTAACCAATTTAAAGTGATTGATTACAATCAGGAATTTCCCTGGTGGTCCAGTGAAACAGTGGTTAAGAATCTGCCTTCTAATGCAGGGTATGCAGGTCTGATCCTTGGTAGGGAAACCAAGATCCCTCATGCTGCAGAGCAACTAAACCCGCATGCTGCAGCTGAGACCCAATGCAACCAATAAATAAAAAAAAATTTCAAGTCATTACAACGGATACCATCTTAAGACACAAAGAGGCGGCTGGTGGAAGACCCAGGGCTGCAGTCCACAAACAGAGGATAGTCCGGCCAGCTGGGTGGTCAGATGACCTTCCCTGGGATTGACATGGAGGGACCCCAGGCAGGTACAGTGGGCTCAGAAGACGCTCAAAGCAGATTCAAGGAAAGGATGAGCTGGAGTTCGAGGCTGGGGACACACAGGTCATGTTCCCACCGTGACATTCAGTGTCACTTTCTAGCTCTTCAGCAGCTAAACCTTGGAGTCACTGGTCTCTTCTCCTTTCTAGTCACATCCAGCAGCTTCTTCAAGGCAAAGACTGGTATATTTCACCCAGCACATCTCTACGAATGACAACTATATGCTAAGCATCTGGGGTGGGGGTCCCCACTTAGTCCTTGCAATATCCAGCGTCTCTCTGTCACCACTGCAGATAAGGAAAGGAAAAGCACCATGGCACAACTTCCCGCCAGGATGAAAGGCAGTGCTCTCATTTCTGTCCAGCTAGTGTGCTTCACCGCTGCCCGAGTATTCCTTCCCATCTGAGTTTTAAACACTCCTGCAACAAATAAGTCTGCAGCAAAGAACCCCAAACCAATCTCATTTCTTTCTGATTTTTATCCTTTTGGTCTATCCTTGGGTGAGATGAATATTCAGAAGCACTTAGATTTTGTCACTTCACCGGCCCAGCTGTTTGGAATGCATAACAGGCTCCTTGTTGGTTCTGCTGTTTCGCCTGGAGCCAGCCTCAACCTGGGTCTTGTTCCAGCTGACAGGGGTGTCCCATGTACCTAATATATCTGGACTCGCCTACCTTTGAACATTCGCTAGAAATCACATCCCAGACCCCTGTTTCTGCTTCAAGTCCATCCGTCACTCAAATCCCACTGTAACCTCTGCCCGTCTGTGAGCACAGGTCTGGTCATGTTCTCTCCTGTTCTGCAAACACGTGGGGGGCAGCTCCCTGGGGCCAGGTGCAAGCTGGGAGCCAGAGGCAGAGAGGATGGCTCAGTGTCCAGCCTGGGTTGTTCACGGTCACACAGACAAGGCAGGCGTGCAAGAGACACTTGCAGCCAAGTGTGGCAAGCGTCACGGTCGGAGAGAACCCAGCTGTAGCACTGGGGGTGGAAGGGCAGTGAGGGGTCATGATGCCAGGGGGATAAAAATAAAATCCTCCATGCAGGTGTACCAAAGCACACAGACCCGGAAGTCTGCGGGGGGGACAGCTGCCCGCCTGTGTGTCCCGGGCGTTCAGGCAGGCACAGGCGCGGCCCGAGCCTCAGTTCATGGCCATTTAGAAGCCACGGGCTCTGGACACTGGCCACCATGCAGAGAAAACTCTGCCAGGACAGGGGTGCCGTGGACCAGGAATGTTTAAGAAAATTCACTGAAAACTCTCCCTCCCCACGTTGGCCTTGCTCGAGGAGATCAGGTTCTCTTAACTGGGCAGTGGGCCCACCAGACCCTCCTCTTAGGGAAGCTGGGAGGATCCCGGGTGCTAACACAGCCCAGGCCTGGCACGTGCTGGCATTCAGGAAGCCTCCCAGGGCAGCACTCGGAAGGGGCCTGGCCAGAGAGCGCCGGCTGTGCTCCTGTGTGTTGGAAAGCCGAAGTCGGACCATGGCGTGTCTTGTCTCAGGCCCAGGAAGACACTAAGATTGGACAGAGATCCTCAAGGCCACAGAAGCCTGCCCCCTGCTGCATTTCTGAGCATCCCTCTCACTGTCTATGCCTGCTCCCTGGCATCCTTGGTCTGTATTTTTTTTTAAGATTTTTTTTTTTTTAATGTGGACCATTTCTTAAAGTCTTTATTGAATTTGATACAATATTCATTCTCTTTTGTTTTGGCTTTTTGGCCAGGAAGCTTATGGGATCTTGCTCTCCAACCAGATACCAAATCAACAACCCCTGCATTGGAGGGCAAAGTCTTAACCACTGGTCCACCAGGGAAGCTCTTTCCTCACTCTGTCTTGAATAAGCCACTTTGTCTCCTACTTCAGGACCTTTGCACTGGCCAGTCTCTCTGGCTGGAGCACCCTTCTCACTGGGACCTGCACACTCACTCCCTCAGGTCTGTGTGGTCCTCACACACCCATCCTTATCAGAGAGCCCCGCCCTGAACTATCCCTCCTCCACTTGCCTGGCTTCATGGTTTGTTACAGTGGTTATCATCACCTGGTTAAATTCATCTGTGTATCTTTTGCTTCCTCTTTCTCTCACCAGAATGTGAGCTGCATCCAGCAAGGGGTTTATTGCTTTTGATTAAAGTCTTGTTCACAACTCCTATAACAGGGCTCATATGCTTAACAAATATTTGCTGAATGACTGCATAAACCTATTTATTGTGTCGGCCAGAAAATTCATTTGAGTTTTCTGCAACATCTCACAGAAAAACCCAATAAACTTCTGGGATGACACAATATTTATATACAAGAATATCAATAGCTTGCCTCTATATCAACATATATGTCCCAAACTATGTGTGGGTGCCAGGTCCTTTGCGGGCACTGGAGAGACAGAGCTGAACAAAGCCCTCACTGGTCCCATAAACAGCTCTTGGTCTGGCTGAGGACAAAGACAGACAGACACCTGGGGACCATCCTTTGCAGAATGCAAAGTGGCAATGAAGTGCCAAAGTTCCGTCTGAGTGTCAAGACTTAATTCTGCTCAACAGAGAGCTGGGAAAATTCACGGCAGAGGGATATTGGAGCTGGGTTTTGAGAGATGAATAGGAGTTTGGATGGCAGGCAAGCTGAGAAAAACACTGTAGATGAAAGGACCCACATGCATATCATAAATGCCCAAGTACACAGATGTATTTGTGGAAGACTCACTTGGAACTTGGAGTCAGGAAACCCAATTCTAACCCTTACCTCTGTTCTACCCCATTTACTTATTCTTTCTGTGAGATCTCATAGGTCCTACCCTGGGGCAGGCCCTGTGCAGGTGGTCTTTAGGGAAAGGCTCTTGGTTTGAGCAGAGAAGGAAATTAAACAGTTTTAAAGGGACTTCCCTGGTAGTAGAGTAGATGCTTGCCAATGCAGGGTACACGGGTTCGAGCCCTGCTCTGGGAGGATCCCACATGCCTCAGAGCAGCTGGGCCCATGCGCCACAACTATTGATGCTGTGATCCAGAGCCTGAGACCACGTGCTGCAGCTACTGAAGCCCGAGCGCCGAGGGACCACACTGCGCAACGGGAGAGGACACTGCGATGAGAGGCCTGCGCACGGCAGCCAGAGAGAGGTCCCTGCTCACTGCAACTAGCGAAAAGCCACACATGATGACCGCTAAGATCCAGCACAACCAAAACCAAATAAATAATACAAGAAAGCAGTTTTCGATCTGAGAGCCTGGGTACAGAGGGGGAGACTGCCCACTTGCCAGACTCCCGGAAGAGAACCGGGGAACCCAGACTGTCCTGGGCACGCGCTGACCCTCGGTTTCTCCGTCTGAGAAGGTGCCCTGACTACTTTGAGAGCTGTCCTNCGCAACGGGAGAGGACACTGCGATGAGAGGCCTGCGCACGGCAGCCAGAGAGAGGTCCCTGCTCACTGCAACTAGCGAAAAGCCACACATGATGACCGCTAAGATCCAGCACAACCAAAACCAAATAAATAATACAAGAAAGCAGTTTTCGATCTGAGAGCGGGGGTACAGAGGGGGAGGCTGCCCACTTGCCAGACTCCCAGAAGAGAACTGGGGGACCCAGACTGTTTCCCAGTTTTATGACTTTTCTCTGTGTAATCTTTGGGGAAGGGCCAGTCAACCTAGATGCCTAACTGATCCACATGCATTGCAAAAAATAGGGGCATGAAGTATCAGGTTGGCCAAAATGTAGGGAGGTTTTTCCATAAGATGTTCCCTAATGAACATTTTGGCCAAGCCAATCCATTCCTTTTCCTTAAAACCCTGGAGTGGGAAATGGCAAACCACTCCATATTCTCGCCTGGAAAATTTCATGGGCAGAGCAGCCTGGTGGGCTACAGTCCTTGGGGTCGCAAAGAGTGGGGCATGACTGAGCACGCTTGCACACTCATTCCTTAAAAACCAGGAGTTCTCTTATGTTTTTAATGGAGACAGAATTGATGCTGTGAGTGTTTAACATAGATCATGTTGGCCCCCCTAACTGGGGATGCTTCTCTGTGCTCCAAAACCCTGTGTACAGGAGAACTGAATGCTAAAGAGAATTTTCACCTTCTCTGCAAGACTCAGGGTCATCCTTGACAGACCAGCAGATAGATAGATAAAACCACTTGTGATTGTAACTGTGGCAAGTTCTAGAAAGGAACAGCTCAGGATGTGGTGTTCCACAAAACAGAGAAAGGGTGAGGGTTCATGCTGAGGGAGGTCAGGGAGGCAGGGGGAAAACTGGGAGAAACAAGAGAAACCAGTTGCAGAGTCGGAGGAGCTCGTGTGGGCAGAGGGAACGGCACAAGCGAAGGCCCCGAGGCTGCCACAGCCTGATGCGCGCGAGGAGCTGAAGAAGCAAGCGCCGAAACTGAACTGCTGCAGAGGAGGTGAACAGCGGCAGGGCCAGCCGAGACAGAGCCTGGCACAACAGCTGATAGAGTTCAGAGTTTCCCAGGTCTGTGGCGTTGCAGGTTGCAGGGGGTCCAAGGGAGCAGGACCTGCAAAAGTGAAAGGAAGGAAGAAGGATCAGACAGAGGGAGAAGTGAGCTACGGGGAGTCTTAAGAGAAGCCTCCACAGGCCCGTGAAAATTCCTGGATGGGATGACCCTTCAGAGCTCTCTGAGTTGGGGCAGGAGGGCTGGGCTTCCCTCCTTCTCTCAGCCATTGCATGAAGGATTCCCTGGAAGATGGCATGATCTTGGGTGAGGAAGGGCTTTAACTGAGCAGCATCTCACAGCTGGAGTAGCAGCGCCTTCATTCCTTAAGGAGCGTCAGGAGGACACATCCCCCAGAAACAAGAAGCCACCGAAGGGTTTTAAACATCTGGAAAGTCACCCTAGCTCCTGTGTGGCTGGAAGGGTTTCAGGCTGGAAGAGGAATCAGAGGTGAGGATGGATTGGAGATGTTGTTTGGAGGCAGAACCAGGAGAACCTGGTGAATGAGGAAGAGGGAAGCATCAGAGACTTTTCTAGGGGTGACTGGGTGGCACCACTTATGAAGATGGGGAAGATGAAGGCAGGAACACGGTTCTTACAAAGAGAGTCAAAAGGCTGGTTTGGGACTTAAGTTGAAAGTGAAAGTGTTAGTGGCTCAGTTGTGTCGGACTCTTTGCGACCCCATGGACTGCAGCTTGCCAGGCTTCTTTGTCCTTCACTATCTCCTTGAGTTTGCTCAAACTCATGCCATTGAGTCAGTGATGCCATCCAACCATCTCATCCTCCGTCAACCCCTTCTCCTCCTGACCTCAATCTTTTCCAGCATCAGGGTCTTTTCCAATGAGTGCGTAAATAATAGCATCAAAATACCTTAAACTTTGGAAGGGGAGCCCTACAGCTATGGAAGAAAATGGGGGTCAGTACTGAGTGGAAGAGGAAGAATTTGGGCAACTAATGGGGAGGGGGAGGTGGGCATCAAAGGAAAGTTTCTTTTCTTCCGTGATGGATCTGAAGGGGGAGGGGTCTGACTACCCTGAAGGCCATTCAGTAGTAGTCAAGATGTCAGCGGTCTCTTGCTTTATATTCCTCTAAGGGGACCAGTACTTTGTGAAAGAATCTGATTCCAAAGCAAGACCCCAGTCCTCGAGGTCTGGTGGGGAAGTCTGGGCAGGCATGTCTGGCCAATGAGTCACCTCAAAGGGGTTTAAATCCCAGCTCCATCCCTGCTGAACTGGGTGAACTTGGATTATTTCTGTACCACCTCCTGGGGCCTCAGTCTCTTTATTTTTTCTGGATTTTTAAAACCATTAAAAAAAATTAAAGTATAACTAATTTACAATGTTGTGTTAGTTTTAAGTGTACAGAAAAGTGATTCAGTTTTCTCATATATATGATTCAGGTATATATGATTATTTTTTAGATTCTTTTCCATTATAAGTTATTATAAGATATTGAATATAGTTCCCTGTGCTCTACAGCAGGCCCTTGTTGTTTATCTGTTTTATATACAGTAGAGGGATGTATAATCCAAAGCTGCCAGTTTATCTACCCCCTCGCCTGCCTTGGAGCCTCAGTCTCTTAATCTGTGAAGTGGGCCTCTTCTCCAAGTTTGGGGATCACAGGAGATGATGGTGACACAGCAGCCCTTGACCAGGAGCTGGCGGGAGCAGCTCTGGTTTTGTCATTTGCCTGTCGCACGGGCCAGTGCTAGCTCGAGAACAGGAGGGCTTTATAAGGTCCACCATCTCTGCCAGGACTTGGGGCAGGAGCCGGCAGGGGTGACCGGCTGCCCACTGAGCGGGCCGTGCAGTGACTGAGTGTGCAGGGAGGTGTTCAGAGCAGCCTCAGAGCTCGTCTTGGGCCATCTTTCAAGCTTGTTGATAAACAACCTCCCACTAATGTGGGCTTGCCACAGAGCTGCCTGGAAGCCGGGAGCCAGGCCCTGTGGCCACTTCTTAACCTGGGCTAAGGCTCCCGGAATCGCCTGCCTTTTGAGGAAGGGGGAGAGAAATGGGGCAGTCCCGATGCTGGGTCAGCAGAGACNACAACCTCCCACTAATGTGGGCTTGCCACAGAGCTGCCTGGAAGCCGGGAGCCAGGCCCTGTGGCCACTTCTTAACCTGGGCTAAGGCTCCCGGAATCGCCTGCCTTTTGAGGAAGGGGGAGAGAAATGGGGCAGTCCCGATGCTGGGTCAGCAGAGACGAGGTGTCAGGGCCTATGGTGCACATGCTCTGGGATCTGGGCCAGCCCCCAGCACGCTACAGTACCTTGAGGGAGGCCTCAGTATCTTCCCCGTAAAGACATCTCTGAAACTCTGTAAGATGCTGCATCCCATTCATTCTTAGGAAACTTCTATCACCAACTAGCACCTCTGGCCCGCAGGAAATCTGGAGAGTGTCTGCCTCTGGCCTCCGTTGCTGGGGGAAGGGCTTTGTGTCAATTGGGACCAGCATCTTTATGGTGAACACTCGCTCAGGGCTGTGAAAATACCTGCACTGGTCTCCTACAGTGGCCGGAGTGAGGTACCACGTGCGGAGAGGCTTAAGGGAGCAGGGACTTATTCTCTTGCACAGCAGAAGGCCAGAAGTCCACAGTCAAGGCGTTGGCAGGCTTGGTTCCTCCTGGAGGGCTGGAGGGAGAGTCTGTCCTCTGCCTCCTCCCGGCTTCTGGTGGCAATCCTGACATCCCATCACTCCGGGTCTCTGCTTCCAACCTCTCCCATCTCTGTATCTCTGTGGACCCTCTTCTCTCCTCATCAGGACTCTAGTCATTGGATTTAGGGCCCATCCTCACCCCGTATGAGAGTGAAAGTGTAAAGTGTTAGTCACTCAGTCATGTCCAACTCTTTTCAGCCCCATGGACTGCAGCCTGCCAGGCTCCTCTGTCCATGGAATTTTCTAGGCTAGAACACTGGAATGGTTTGCCATTTCCTTCTCCACGGGGTCTTTCTGACCCAGTGATCACACCTGGGTCTCCCGCATTATAGGCAGATTCTTTACCATCTGAGCCACCAGGGAAGGGTCTTCCACAAAGACCTTATCCCCTAGTAAGGTAATATCTAAAGTTCCAAGTGGAAGTGAATTTGGGGAAGGAAGAAGACACTATTAAACTCATTAGAGCACCTTTACCTCACTTAACCTTCATAATACCCGAATCCTCATTTTATAGGCAAAACCCTCCAGAAGCTCAGATAAGTTAGCTGATTTTCTCCAAACCCTCACAGCCAAGAAGTCACAGGGCTAGTGCATGGATAAGGGCCCTGACTCCAAGTCCAGAGCAGTCTCTGCCAAGTTGGGGCCTCCCTTTACAGTTTCCAAAGCCTCCTTTCCGGAGTCAGTAGCTCTGCATGACATAGGTATACTTATTGTACTATCTGCCCACATCACAGGTGAGAAAACCAAGGCCAAAGGCCAGTGTGGGGGAAATGAGTTGCATGGTTTGCCAGGATCACACAGTGAATAGGTGGCATGGCAGGGACTCGAGGCCCGGCCTGCACGGTTCTTCCCCTACAATCCAGCATTATATTTCCGTGTAGGCTCGGTAAAAGATGCCAGGCACAAAAGGCACACAGTGTGTGATTCCAGCTCCATGAAATGTCCAGAACTGACAAATCTAGAGACAGAGAAAAAATCAGTGGCTTCCAGAGGCGGTAGGGAGGAAGTGACTGCTAATGGGTGTGGAGGGAGGAAGGCCATCTGGAATTAGAGGGCAGTGATAGTTACACAACCCTGTGAATTCACTAAAAGCCACTGGAATGAACAAGGCATGGAAATCTTATCTCAGTTAATATCTCTTTGTACGGTGTCAACAACCTGCCTCTGGGGAGGCGATTCTGCAGGAAGCAAGAATTCACAAGCCCCAGAAGATACAAAGTCTGTTTACTGGGGCAGAAACAGCCCAAGCTGAGGCTCGGATACCCTTCATGCACGAAGTCACCTTGGGAGCCTCCTCTGTGACAAAATTTGCATCCACCTGCCAAGTCACAAACACACCAAGAAGAGGCAGGCTTCTGAGCAACTTCCTGAAGAACCACGTGGCCTGAGCAGGTTATTTCCCGTTTCCACATCCTGAACCAGCAGTGGGACAGGCACCTGCCTACCTGAGTGGTCATGAGGGTCAAGTCTAAAGAGAGCTCAGCGATGGATAAACCACAAGGTCCTGTTGTACCACACAAAGGACTACATTCGATATCCTGTAGTTAACCACAGCAGCAAAGAAAAAAGTAAATAAGAGCTCAGTAGAGGGTGAGGTATTTGCATGGGGCCCCTTGAACCTCAGCCAAAAACCCACAAACAAACCATTAAACTTTCAGCCATGGCTATTGCTAAACTGTGACCTGCTTGCTCAACTCGGACCCCTAAATCCTCCCAGGGCTTGGCCAGAGGTCAGGGCTGTGTGAGGCTCTGCAGCATGCCTGGGGATGGAGGAACTAAGAAGTGATGGAATGTGTTACGGGAGTCCACAGATGGAGTCTGCACTTTCGAATCATAAGTGGCTTCATCACTGCTGGGAGCCGACATCACCAGCACTAGTTCCCATCGAGGCACCTGGCAGATGACAGACAGTCTGAAACTCCGGGCACTGGGCCCTCACCCTCTCTGGCCAGGGAAGACTCAGGAGCTGGATCTATTGCTTGCTTCTGAGTCCACCAGACACCCATCTGGACTTCTCCCCAATGCATCAGCTCTCTGGGGGCCAAGAAGGGTCAGGAGATGAGAGCTGCTCTTGCTTCCTGGCTGGGAGCAGAGGGAGGTGGGAGGGAGGCTTTCTGACCCTGTTTCTATCTGCTCACAGCCCTGCTCAGACCCCTGGATCCCAGACTTTCTTGAGTCACACCCCATTCGTGAACAAAGTCCCTCGATGAATGAGCACCCTGGAACACTTGTGGGCAGCTTTCTCCAAGCTCAAGGTCATACTGGGGTCCGGGCAGGGAGGGAAGTGTGGGCACCATAGGGGGAATGCATACCTGCCAGACACTTGTGTCCAACATGGATTGAGGGTAGGGAATGAGCCAGGGACTGAGGAGAGGGAAAGAGGCAAGCCAGGGGCCAGCTAATGAAGGGTCTTGTGAGCCACATTTTAGAAGTGGAACTTTATCCCAAGAGTGGTGGGACGCTACCCCAGCACGAATCAGCCATAGGTGTACATACGTCCCCTTCCTCTGGCACCTCCCTCCCATCTCCCTCCCCATCACACCCCTCTAGGTTGATACAGAGCCCCTGTTCGAGTTCCCTGAGACCTACAGTAAATTCCGGTTGGCTGTCTATTTTACAAACGGTAATGTAAGCTTCCATTCTCTCCATACATCTAATGTTAGTTTCTCTCCATACATCTCACCCTCTCCTCCCCTCTCTCTGTGTCCACAGGACTGTTCATTATGTCTGTTTCTCCACTGCTGTCCTGAAAATAAAGTCATCAGTGCCATCTTTCTAGATTCCATATATANCCTGAATCCAGGACCTGGGTATCAGACCTCAGGTGCATGGATTCTGAATCCTTCCCGCCTCCTTTTTTCCGAGCTCCGCCCTGGAATCATCATTCGGATTTAATGCAGCCGCTCAGACCTGCGCACAGACAGGCTGCAGCTGCAGGCATGGAGGAGCCGGTTACCGGGTTGCAGGTGAGAGCTGGAGGGGTGGTGACTGGGGCTCCTGGTGTAGGATCGCACTCAAATAGGGGCTGGGTTGATGGAGATGGAGCGCTGAGCTCCCAGGCTCTGCACTCTGAACTCTGCGTCTCTGCTGAAAGAGGGGAAAAGACAAAGGCTTCCCGACCTGGTGGGGAACTGCGTTTCTGTGGGGCAGTTCCAGGCTTGACTCTGCCCCTGTCTGGAGGGGTAGAGAGTTGGCATCTTGAGCTCCCGGACTTCCACCCATAGGCACAAAATCCCTGTTACCCCGGACCACATCTGGCGTGAAACACTTTCACATCCAGGCCAACACTGTGACTCTCATACTGTGCACACACATTCACTTTCATGCACATACACACTTGTGTACACTCACCGGGGGCACACACGCACACTCAGCCCATTCACTCACAAACACTCATTAAAACAGAGAGAAAACTGGAGAGGGGCAGTCCATTGTCTCTTTCTATGTTTTCCATTCATTTCTGGTTAAGCTGCAGCAGCAATCTCTAAATTCAGTTCACCACCCACTACTGGTGAATGATCTGCAATTTGAAAGTCAATTTCCCTTCCCAGTTCCTGGGGAGCCAGAACCCCTGGGAGGCCCTCATCCCCTGGGACTAAATAGTGAAGGTGGTGGGGAGGTACNAAAAATCTCTCTTCCAGGGATTACATCCCTAGAGTTATGGCCTTTTACCACTTTCTGGTATTCCTATGTATTATCTCCTCCTCTACCCTAGCCACAGTCCAATAGAGGCAGATAACTAACATGCATATAACCTTTCTATTTTATGAGGAAATCTGAGTTGAAAGATAGTCCCTAGTTGGCAACAGTCTTGAGTATTCAGAAGTTCCACAAGGGGCTCTCATGTACTATTTTATCTTATGTCCCCAAAGGCTCTTCTTTGTAGACTTCTGAGTCTCATCTCTTTCCTTCCCTAAGTCCAAACTGCTTTTTCACTCTGAGATTTCACAGGTAGTGAGCCAAGGGTCTTTAGCCATTTGGCCCCAGGGCTACCATTTCACTTCAGGTCAAAATGGTGTCAGAGCAGCTCACCTCCACTGTCTCAACCAGCATCTCCCGGAGTTATCTTTTCAAGGAGGCTTTGTTTAGCATTTCATGTGTTTCTGAGCACGAAGCTCTACATTCAGTTTTCCTCTCTCCAAATTCTGTTTCCCTCATGCTCCATTTTCTGATTTCTGTTTATAATCAACCTTCCGTTATGGATGGTCCCCTATCTCTCAAGCATCTTCCTCTAGGTTTCACTGAGATGCCTTCTTGCATGCATGTGTGCTAAGTAGCTTCAGTCGTGTCTGACTCTTTGTGACCCCATGGACTGTAGTCCGCCAGGCTCCTCCGTCCATGGGATTCTNGGTCCCCTATCTCTCAAGCATCTTCCTCTAGGTTTCACTGAGATGCCTTCTTGCATGCATGTGTGCTAAGTAGCTTCAGTCGTGTCTGACTCTTTGTGACCCCATGGACTGTAGTCCGCCAGGCTCCTCCGTCCATGGGATTCTCTAAGCAAGAATACTGGAGTGGGTTGTTGCAATGCCCTTCTCCAGGGGATCTCCCTGACACAGGGCTCAAACTCACGTCTCTTGTATCTCCTGCATTGACAGGTGGGCTCTTTACCACTAGCACCACCTGGGAAGCCCTAACATACCCTCTTTTTTTCCCATAATTCTGTCCCCTGGGCTCTTGAACTGCCAATCTAGCCTGCAGGGAGCCTCCCCTGATAGATGGTTCTCAGATACTCTTTGTCTTGTATAAATTCCAGTCAGCCATGAAACAACAACTATTTATGGGGAGCGGGGGTAGTTTTCTCCTAGAAAAAAACATGCCCCCTTTCCCTTTCACTCTGGCCATTCACCACAACCAGCACCTCCACTAGGATCCAGCACGCATAGTCTTTTCAAGTGTGCAACTATTTTTACTACAATAAAAAGGACTGTTAGGATACAAACTATATCCAGATGAGTGAAGTTACAAGTATAGCGTTCCATGTGACTTGGCTTGGCAGAGACTGACAGCATTAGTCTCTTCCAAGCCCTCTCTGTGTTTACACCATTTCTTGTCACAGGCAACTCTTCTAAGCCCTGATCCCTGGGGCTCACCACCTCCACCAGTTTCTTCTATGTTCACTCCCTGCTGTAGGGCTTGCCATTCCCCTGGAATTGTTGGGTCCTTTTCTGCCTTGAGTTAAAGGTCACTTGTTCAGCCTTAGACCATACCTGTCCTTCTCAGATCATATACACCTAGGAGCATCCACATTTATTAGTTCACATTGGCTCCCTTCTGACTTTTGTTCTTTTCGAAAGAGATACATTCACTTTCCATCAGCTCATCCTGGCAATTCCTCTCTCTTTCTCACTTCAATTGCTCCTTCTCCCTCAAATTTTTATTTTTCCTAAAACCTTCATGCTTACTTGCAATTCTGCTGCCAGCCTCCCTAACCTCTTGGGTGAAAAGTCACCAGGGTCAAAACAGACATATTAGCATAATGAACTTTCAACCAATCCCACTCCTGAATTCTGAGCAGGAATCTGACTGTATTAATACTGTTTTGACCTTAATTACACGTGTTCTTTACAGCTTCCTTGATGGGTCAGTGGTAAAGAATCCACCTGTTAACTGCAGGAGACACGAGTTCCATCCCTGGGTCAGGAAGCTCCAAGATTCCTCCTGGAGGAGGAAACAGCAACCCACTCCAGTATTCTCGCCTGAAAAATCCATGGACAGAGGAGCCTGGCAGACTTTAGCCCATAGGGGTCCCAAAGAGTCAGACACTGCTGAGTGATTGAGTCTACACGCAGGTAGACACACACACACACATGTTTTCAAAGATCCTATTTCCACTTTATCTCATCTAGTTCATATATCCTAGTGTTTTGAAGGAAAGTATATTTGATGCAATTTTTCCTGAGAATTCCTTTGCTGTACTTTAATTACTGTGATCTGGGTACTTGGTATAAATATTCTGTAGTCATGCATATTTGTCCGGAATGAAGAAAAATAAACAAACCCTGGAACCCTGGATGGAGTTATCTAAAGGTCAAAGTGCTGTCTGGCCTGGCTTGTGCATCAGAACTACCTGCGGATCATTCGTAAAATAAAAAGGCTCTGCCTCTCCCTCCTCTCAGGGATTCACACTCCGGAGCACCTTGAGGAACTTGGAGCCACTGACGAAAATAATGCCCGAGAGAGCAGCATCAGCGGCCGCAGCAAAGGTGCACCATCTCTGTGAACTAACATAAATGCCAAGATGCACTTCCTGTGACTATTTTGCCCTCCTGCTGCCTCTCTTCCAAGAAATGCACTTCACATGTTTCTTCCCCACTCAAGCCGCATCCTGATGTTTCAAAGTAATTAATTTTTTAGATGTGAGTAAATTACCTACTGCTGCTGCTAAGTCGCTTCAGTCGTGTCCGACTCTGTACGACCCCATAGACGGCAGCCCACCAGGCNAGGTTCCCACACCCTCTCCAGCATTTATTGTTTGTAGACTTTTTGTTGATGGCCATTATGAATGGTGTGAAGTGATATCTCATCATAGTTTTGATTTGCTTTTCTCTAATAATGAGCGATATTGAACATCTTTTCATATATTTGTTAGCTATCTGTATGTCTTCTATGGAGAAATGTCTGTTTATGTTTTTTTCCACGTTTTTATTTGGTTGTTTGTTCTTTTGGTATTGAGTTATATGAGCTGCTTATGTATTTTGAAACTTAACTATATGTGAGTTGTTTCATTTGCTATTATTTTCTCCCATTCTGAGGGTTGTCTTTTCACCTTGTGTATAGTTTCGTTTGTTGTGTGTCAGGAGCCACTTTAGGCATTACTGACAAAATAGAGACATAGCTCCGACCCCCTCTCCTCACCCTGCGGGCACGGTCCTGGGATGAAGGAGTTAGGCNTCTGAGGGTTGTCTTTTCACCTTGTGTATAGTTTCGTTTGTTGTGTGTCAGGAGCCACTTTAGGCATTACTGACAAAATAGAGACATAGCTCCGACCCCCTCTCCTCACCCTGCGGGCACGGTCCTGGGATGAAGGAGTTAAGCTTTGTGATTCTGACTTGTTCTTTCCTTTCTTCGGTTGAGTTGGCTGGAAAGAATGTTAAGGTGCTTATTGTTCTTGAGAGAAGCATGAGAAAGCACAAATCCTTCTGCAGTTGTGCCCAGAAAATAATCTATAAAGTAACCATTGACATTTGTTCAAGGATCTTTACAAAGAATGTCCCAGGATGAGCCCGTAGGCCGCAGCTTGAGGCCATGGGAAGGATTGTTATCCGAGACCTGTTTGTGAGGGAAATGTCTATGGCAAAAGAAGTTTGCTGAGTTTAGGGTTTAGAAATAATTAAAAATAGTTAGAAACCTTTTTAGGAGATAGTGAGCTTAGGATACTAGGGACAAGCAGGATTTAGAAAGATAAGAAACAAACTGAGGAATGTGATATGCAGCCCAGACATAAGCATGAGTTACAGTGTAATCACAAGTAAACAGGACTCCGAGAGAATGGCTGAAGCAGGAACTCTGTTTGAAGGGCAACAACGAGACAATAAACCTGGGTGAGGGGGAGCTGAAAATGTCAAACCTCTGACCTAATTCTTTTGTCAAAGTATAAAAGACCTGATGCTTGAAATAAACATGTGGCCCCGCACCTCGGGTCAGAGGCTGCATCGTTCCCCGCCGACACCGCTCGTCCCTCCAGGCTGACTCCCTGGCTGCTGGAGCTGGACTCTGGGCAGCTGTGCAAAAGCTTTTAAGTTTCATCAAGTCCCACTTGTTTACTTTTCTTTTTACTTCCATTACTCTAGGAGGTGGGTCATAGAGGACTTGCTTTATGTCATCACGTTCTAAACATTCTTCTTTACGTGTATAGCCTTCCTATTATCGTCTTTGCCTTCTTCAAAGATGTCAGTGGCTGCAGAGTGGAAAATAAGAATTGGGAGATCGTGGGATGGCAGTGGTTAATGTCAGAGTTGGGGAGACCAATTAGAGATGATGGTTAGACATAGAAAGAAACAGATAGATCCAGGAAACACCTGGGGGGAATCTAAAAAGGCACCAATTCACTAGGTGGAAGGAATAACAGAGATGGTTGTTCCTCTTTACCATGAACCCCAGGTTTCTAGCAGAGATGGATGGATGAAGAGATGGAGCAGTGCCATTTCTGTAGACACAGAACGCAAATTTTGTTTAATGAATGATTGAATACATGAATAATGAAGGGGTCTCAAAATGGAATGGGTGATGAGTTCCCCATCACTGTGAGAATGCAAGCAGTGGTTAGACAACTGTTTGATCTAGACCTCGCCAAATGGAAATCAAATGGAAGATACCTAATAGATACATATCACATGCACAAAGGAATTGCTGTCATCCTTATGATTTTTGAGAGCCCATGGACTGTAGCCCGCCAGACTCCTCTGTCCATGGAATTCTCCAGACAAGAACACTGGAGTGGATAACCATTCCCTTCATCAGGGGATTGAACCCGTGTCTCCTGCATTGCAGGAAGATTCTTTACCATCTGAGCCACCTGGAGAATTTCATGGACAGAGGACCCAGGCGGGCTACAGTCTATGAGGTTGCAAAGAGTCAGACATGACTGAGCAACAAATACTTTCACGTTTTCACTTTTACTTATGATTCTAAGACCTCATGGGGCCTCATGGGCACCTTATGGGAGCTTATTGAGTCACCAATGTGGGAGAAAATATTCAAACGGTTGAAATTTCTTAAATTTCTACTTAGGTATGTTCAAAAGTGTACATTTTAATACCTGTTAGTAAGTGTACATATAGGGTAAAAATAATCAAAAATTTTTTACTTATACAGATACACAATTACAATGGTTTGGACACCACCAATTTATAGCACAGAGCCTTTAAGTAGGTGGAGTGGAAATAAATGGAACCNAGTGTACATTTTAATACCTGTTAGTAAGTGTACATATAGGGTAAAAATAATCAAAAATTTTTTACTTATACAGATATGCAATTACAATGGTTTGGACACCACCAGTTTATAGCACAGAGCCTTTAAGCAGGTGGAGTGGAAATAAATGGAACCTGTGCGCCCAAGACTTCTAACTGCCTACGGCAGTGTCTGTGACAAGATTCAGTTTTGGGAGTTGTAACAAAAGAGAAAACCACACAAAAATGCCTCACCCCTTTATTATTTTGGACAGAAAACTCACATTTACACCATTCACCCATTTCTCCTCATTTGTGAAATAATCCCTCTTTATAATGTGATGGCTCTTTGGGTCTTTCACAGGACAGATGTTCTTTATCACAGTTTCAACACAACCCACAGGGCAGCAGCTCCCCTCCCACAGACAAAGTACTCCTCTGCCCATGGGTGGAGCCTAAATGGCCGTTAGGAGCCCAGAACTCTGCCGGCAGGAGACCCTCAGAACATACACACCCGCTGACGAATGGGTTCCTCACACCCTAAAGCCCAGCCCAGCCTCATTATGCATGTGGTTTGTGAGTGCAAGTTGCTCAGTCGTGTCTGACTCTTTGCGACCCCATGGACTACACAGTCTGTGGCATTCTCCAGGCCAGAATACTGGAGTGGGTGGCCTATCCCTTCTCCAGGGAATCTTCCCAACCCAGGGATTGACCCAAGTCTCCCACATTGTGGGCAGATGCTTTACCCCCTGAGCCACAAGGGAAGCCCAAGAATACTGGAGTGGGTAGCCTATCCCTTCTCCAGGAATCAGATCGGAGTCTCCTGCACTGCAGGCAGATTCTTTACCAGCACATCCACACATGGTTTCACTTCATTCTAATATGAAAGTTTTTACTTCTTACTTCACCTGTTTTCTTTCCCCAGCTATGAGTGTGTATGTTTATTTGGGCAGAGGGGCTTGCATGGCAGAAAACAAAGGCTGGGATAGGGAGTAAATCTTTTTGTGACCCCTTTTCTTTTAAAATCCAGAGCTGGATTGGTCAGGATTTATGGGCTCTTTTCCATCCCAATCTTGCTGGCCCTGGGGAGGATAAAACCTCCCCAGGGAGAGCCCGCTAACGAATCACCCATCTACTGATCCAATGAGTGCTTCCAGGGTGCTGCCTACATTACCAGAAACTCCTAAACCCCATTGCTATTGAACACCCATCCCTGTCTTGACTGTAAGAGCTTGATGTTGGCGTCCGGATGGTCTGTTCTCCCAGAGGGCCAGCCTCAGAAGGCAGATTATAAAACATGCAGAAAAAGAAGAAAGGAATTCCCCCTGGAGGACCTGGGGCTTGGGGCCAGGTGCCTGTCCATTAAGGGCCAAGGATGCTGGTCCATTTTCCTCCCGTCTGACACCTGGTACCCGCCCTCCGCCCTGCCCATCGCTGGCCGCCACGCCCTTCGCCATCTGGCCCCGCCCACAGGAGGCAGGGCCGCGGCCCCTCTGCTGTTGTTTCTTCGGGTGAATGATCCGGTGGAGGTGGGATGGGGAGGGTGTTCTCCCGCCTCCATGGAAGGGGTGACCTTTCCTGAAAATGCTTGTGCGTGCGTGTGTGTGTGCGCGCGTAAGCGTGCACGCGTGCAAATTGATGGGAAGGGCAGGTGGTGGAAGGGAGCTTAACATACGGAGCACTTAGTATGTGTCAGACACTAATCGTGTTTTCCACAACCATTAGCTTCAATACCGATTCTCTTCTACAGACCTTTTGCTGAACTTGTCTTTCTCCTTAGAATAAATTTATTCCCATTCTGGGGGCATAATAATGCCGCACATTTACATAGCACCTTTCATTTGTCAAAGTACTTCTGTGCCTATTACCTCCTTTAATCCTCACAACGGCCTCGTGTTACCGGGAGGAAACCGAGGTGGGGACGCGGCCACGTGCAGCCAGTAATCCTCTGAGCTGGGGCGCCTGACTCTTCCTCCCTGCCCTGGCCACAGTGCCTGGCTTGACGGCGTCTAGAACAGCCTTACGGTGGCTGCTGAATCATCGCGAGTCTGCAAGTTCCTTCAGGACAGATTATTTTCTTTTTTCTTGCCCACAGGGTTCCACGCTGCGTGTAGAGCAAGTGCTGGGTAAGTATTTATTGGGTTCGTCTTTGGCACAGACCACTTGTCTTTCTGCAAGGGGAACGAGAGTCCTGGTCTCTGGGCTCTCACCATGGATCACTCAGAGTTTAACCTTCATTGACCGGAGGAATCATCCTCCAAAGTCCTAGCTGAGCCGATTCAAGAAACCCAAGACTACTCATCAGCCAGTGTGCGCGGCCCTCTCAGCGGCTGCCCCGAAGCTGGGCGGCATTTCTGGAGATCTGAGCTGTCGTGCTCTGGGAGAGTGACCCACCACGTGGGAGGGGAGCTCGGCCACTGCTGTCCCTGGCCCCAGGCTCCCCTGCTCCTTGGGAAGCAGCAGACTGGCCCAGGGGTGGAAGCCAGTAAGAAGGATAATACTGTGATTATTTCTGGGGCCCTTGGCTGTGCACCTTCCAACCTCGCAGCCCTGTTCACCACAGCTTGGGCGGGGCAGGAATTTACTGGAGACACCGACTCACTGCCCAAGGCCACAATTGGGATGCCTTCCTTCCTCCTGGCGGCGCATCCCGAGAGCCGCAGTCCATCCGTCATCACACGCATCGGTAGCCCCGGGTGCCATCTGTTCGCTGGCTGCTCCCCACCCGCTACTGCAGTTTGTGAATGTGGCGTTCCACGGAGATGGAGGTCCGCAGCGTGCCCATGGAGTTCTCCGTCTGGCTGGGCTCCGCCGACCCGCAGCCGCCTGGCGCGCACAGCCACGCGTACACCTCCCGCGACTTCTTGCGGAAGCGCTTGCCCACGATCACGTACACCAGCGGGTTGAGGCAGCTGTTGCTGTAAGCCACGAAGGACGCGATCTGTGTGAAGATGTCGATCTTCACCCCCCAGCAGCCCGAGAGGAGCTGGAGGCGCACCAGCGTGTCCAGAAAGGTGCTGATCTGGAAAGGCAGCCAGCAGACCACGAACAGCAGCAGGACAGCCAGGACCAGCACCGTGGCCTTCCTTTCCGTCTGGATCTCCTTGAACTTCTGCATCTCGTTGTTACGCAGCACCTGCATGATCTGCACGGTGCAGAAGGTGATGACGCTCAGGGGCAGCAGGAAGCCCACCGAGTTCAGGAGGATGTTGGTGAAGACCTCCCAGCTGCGGGACGGGTACCTGATGACGCAGGCAGTGACATTGTGGCCCTCGTCGCCGTACTCCTGCATGGTGCGGAAGGCCAGCATGGGAGAGCTCAGAAGCAGCGCGCAGCCCCAGACCACCAGGCTGTAGAGCTTGGCCCAGCGGACCCCACGCATCCGGCCCATGGACATGGTCTTCACCAGGGCCAGGTAGCGGTCGATGCTCACCAGCATGAGGAAGCAGATGCTGCTGTAGAAGTTCATGTAGAGCATGGTGTTCACCACGCGGCAGAGGGCTTCCCCGAAGAGCCAGTCGAAGTTGTTGGCGATGGTGATGGCCCAAAAGGGCAGCCCGAAGGCCAGGATCAGGTCTGCCACAGCCAGGTTGCCCAGGTAGATCTCCGCCACCGTGCAGCTGCTCTTGTGCAGGCAGAAGACGCTGAGGACAAAGGTGTTCTCCAGAGTGGCGAGCAGGAAGAGGATCCACAGGAAGGGGGGCTGGATGGTGTTGAGCCAGTTCCAGAAGTTGGACTGCAAGCAGCTGCTGCTCTCGGGCAGGGTCCCGTTGAGAGCAGGTTCAAAGACCTGGGAGGTGAGGTTGAACATTTTGGCGCTGCAAGAAAGTGGAAAAGAGGCAGTTACACCTCGGGGTGACGGGAGGAAGGAGTAGCAACTGGTGCAGAGGACGAGGGGGTGCGTCCAGTTAGGGGTGGACCTCAGGCCCTTGCTGTGCCGTGTTCACAGACAGTCCGGGTGCACCTGAGTCCCTGAGGGTCTTGGAAAGGTGCCTGTGCTCCTTGCACTTAAACTGAGAGCTTGTGTTCTTGGCCTCTGGGCTCCGCTGGGAGGTTTCCTTGGCCAGCATCCATCACCCGTATGAACAAGCGTGAGTCTTAGATGCTGGTCCTCCTGGAAGCTTCTGTGGTGGGAGGATCCACAGCACATTCCTTCCTTATCACAGGGACTCCTCGTAAGGGCGCTGGTCTCTTTCAAGCCTCTTGTGGCCTGGCTGTGAGTGAGCCATTAATTAGAAGAGAAAAGTGGTATCATGCCAGACAGGGGGATTCCAGCCTGGCTCCGAGACCACACCCCATCTGACCACGCCCTGTCTCTTCCTGGCAGAGGGTAGCTGTCAAGCTTCGCTACTTTCCATCAGCATAGCATTGATGATGAACTGAGGCTGCTTGACGGAAAGGGAAGGTGGGGGGTTTGGCGTCAGAGAGTCCTCTGAGTTCAGTCCTGACTCATTCATTAGCTGTGTGACCTTGAGTAAGTTAACTAACCTCTCTGGATCATAATGGTCTACTTCATAAACTAGGAATAACAAAATCTTCTTGGCATTGTGGTGAGGATCTGAGATAAAGTACAGAAAGTCCCAAGCACTGCACTCGGTTCAATAAACAAGAATAATTACTTTGTGTGTGTGTGTGTGTGAACTTATTAAAATAAACAGTGTCAAACTCGAGCACCACTCTTGGTTCTTTGTCTTTTTTAAAGATTGTTTTTGATGTGGACCATTTTTAAAGTCTTTATTGAATTTGTTACAACATTGCTTCGGGTTTAGGTTTGGTTTTTGGCCCCGAGGCATGTGGGATGTTAGCTCCCCAACCAGGGATTGAACCCGTACCCTCTGCTTTGGGAGACAAAACCTTAACCACTGGACCACCAGGGAAGTCTCAGTCCTTACTCTCACATTGTTGATTTTATCATTAACCCACTGGCTTCTCTTTCATTCTGGGGTGAGAGACCAGAGGGCAGTTCACTTTCTGCAAGTGTTTCTCTAAGGCTAGTTCCTTTCTGCCTTTGGCAAAGTGGCATGGGGCTTGGACAGACATGGGCTCCAATCCTAGCTGTGTGGTCTTGGATAAATTACATCTGAGCTTCCGCTTTGTTTTCTTTGGAGTAGAGTATTACTGTCTCATTGATTTGCCTTGCGTGGCTATCGCAAGGTTCAAATCAAAGAGTAGGTGTAAAGACATATCGAAAAGCTAAAAGTACAAGGCAGAGGGCAGGACTAACTGAAAGTGTTCCAAGTGCTCTTTTGGGTGGATGTGGGAAAAGTGGCGGTGGAGGGACTCTTCCTGGGCAGTTTGATTGTTGGGTAGGCCTGGGGGAGAGGAGCTGAGCAATAGATTATGGGAAAGAATCTGCTGATTGCCTTTGGGATTTCCCAGGAAAAGCCCCTATACATTCTGGAGCAGCTGTCTTGGAAGGGCCAGACTGGGGACCTGTGATGAACTCGCTCATCGACGCAATTTATCCTTACGTGTTTCTTGAGCATCTCCTCCGCGTTGAGCTCCACTTTGGCTGTCGGGACCCAGAAAGGGACACCACGCACCCCTGCCTTGCCAGAGCTCCTGGCACCTCAGACCCAGTGTGGGAACGAGGCACACGAGGCCTCAGGGTGGCAGCAGGGTCAAGGGACCCAGGTGGGAGGAAGGGGGCAGTTCGGAGGTGACTCTGGAGCTGGGGCTCAGAGGATGAAGAGCATGCCAACGGGGGCCAAGAGGGAGGGAGGGCGGATCAGGCAGAAGGAGCAGCCTGAGCAGAGCCCAGAAGTGGGGAAGCCACTGGCAGGTTCTGGCAGGTGGACGAGATGTCGGGAAGTGACAAGGGATGAGGCTGAAGAAGAGAAAAAAAGGACTGCCTTCACTGGCTGCTAAGAAAGTGAGGCTTTGTCCCTGAGTGCTTCAAGGAGCAAGCGATGGAACTGGAAATACTCTTCTCGTGGAGGGTGGTTTTAATATGTCCACAAATTCTTTGCTAAACCTCCTTGCAAAGGGGGGAGTCTAATTCCTCTTCCAGTGATTGTGGCCAGACTGAGTGACTGATTTTCCACCCGGGGTGGCAGTGCCAGTGTGTGACTTTCAAGATTAAGGCGTGAGTGACTTTGCAGCTTCCTCCCGGGCCTTTTGGGTTTCTTGCTCAGGAAGAGGCTGGCCGCCACATTGTGAAGATACTCAAGCAGCCACATGGAGAGGCTCCATGCAGAGGCCTCGACTTGTCACCCTGGATGTGGATCCTCTGGCCCCAGTGAAACCTCTGGCTGATTCTGGTCCCCTAGCCTGTGCATCTTCCAAGTGAGGCCCCGGACATCACGGAACAGAGACAAGTCCTAAAGTCCTGACCCGTGGACACTGGCAGTCTTCTCTGCGGGGCCTCTGAAGGTAAGACCTGCCCTGCGTGCTCCCCTTGGTCCAGCCTTTGGCCCCATTTCCACAGGAAGAGAAGCCCTGTTTCCCCAGAGCCCCAGACTTGGATGCTGTCTCTTGTGGTCTGGCTCTCTAGAGACCAGAGTGTCTCACCTGATGTTACTTGTTAATTTTCCAGCAAGGTAGAACTTCCCAACAGGAGGGCACCTGGCCCATACCTGACTCCGAGGAGCCACAGGGTCGTTAGAAAGTGGTCTGGGGAGGGCTTCACTGGGAGTGATCGGGCTCATGTTCCATGGCCTCTACTGAGAGGACCATTGGTCATCTCCATAGCAGGTCACACCTGCCAAAGGACCGAGAACGCCAGCTGGGCCCCACTGCCCACTCTCCCTAACACTGCCCCCTCAGGACTGACTCTCCGCTTCCTCTGCTTACACTCAAGATCCATCCCTCCCCACATTCTCTTCTTAGAATGTCCAGACCTTCCTCGGATGTCGGCCATGTGTTGGAGACATCCCGTTTCCATGGAGACCTGGCTCAGTCTCTGTCTGATTTCTTGTGCTGCCTTCAGAGTTTCCAGCTCTTCTTTTTCACATCTTCCCTCGACCCTGCACTGGTTCGCATGTGACCCCCTCCGTATGGTGTGTCCCTCTTCCTGCAACACCCAGCCCAGAAGCAGAACAGTCAGTCCTCTCCCTTCTGCCCCTGACAGGCCCTGGGGGATTTGAACACCAGCGCTTAAGGGCTTTTGACTCAGGATTTAACGTTGCGTCTTGTTTCCAGTGGGCTTCTGTTATCATCCCAGAGAGGAGGGGCATGCTCCCCTAGGTGTTCCCCAGAGTGCCCACACCCCGTCCTGGAAATAGTAAAGCCCCTCTGACTCACCCGAAGGAGGCAGTGCTGGGCATGGTGTCCTCATGAATAGTTGGAAACACTGGTCTCTTCCAGGCCGAAAACATTGGGACTCAGAGGGGGAGGCGAGTGAGAGCCTCCCTGGAGGAGAAACAATGGAGATGGTTAGATGGTGGGACTGGAGACCATAAAACGCATGCATTCTCCTCTAGGGAGAGAAACGGGGGCCTTCACTTAAATATTTATTAAGTACCCGTCACACACCCGGTGCTGGGACACGATGTGAGGACAGGCACAGTGTCCGTCCTCCAGGGGCTCATGGTCTCACGGAGAAGCCAGGCATGGCCCTCAGTGCTGGAGACTTGGTGGGCAGGGTGGAGCTGAGCTCCCCTCCCCATGGGGCTCCCTGTCTGGGTGAGGGCCATCAGCTTGCCTGCTGAGGTCACCATTTCCATCGAGACAGTGACAGCCGCCCAGGTAACCCAGGGCCTCCCAGCTCTGTCACCCTGGGGTAGTGATGCCCCCCACCAGGCCCTCTGGTACGGGTCTGCCTGGTTAGGCGTCCCAGATCTGGCAAAGTCAGCCCATCGGGATCCTAATTATTTGTTAATGTCCGTCAACATTGCTCTCCTGTTCAAAACAAAGTGGGGGGCTTTTCTGTCTCGTGTGTCCAGAGAGCAGGCGGTTTGAGGACCAGGGGGAAGGTGGGGGTTTGGGGCGACTCTAGTTTCCTTGCATCTGCTTCGGATGCTCCGTGTGTGGGAGCATCGTCATTCCTGGTTCTCCCTGGCCCTGCCCCAGGATGCAGAGACCACACCAGGAGGGTGCAGTCCGGCTTCTGTGGGGATTGGCCCCAGGGCAGCAGCAGGAGGCTGGGGGAGGGAGGGGAAGGAGGAGGGGATCTGGCTCCTAACTCCCTCCCTTGAGGACCTCCAAGGACTGGCTGGGCCCAGCGCCGGGGCACAGCTCCCATTGAGGCCTTTTCAAGTCCAGTGATTCTGACAACTGCCGTCTCCTCTCGTGGTTCGAGGCTTGAACCGAGGTTCGGGTTGGGAGGAAATGTTCGTCCGCAGAGGTCACCCTCACATGCTGTCTACACTCTGGAAGTAGACCCTCTTTAAACTCCTCTGCATATTAGGCAGCTTGATCGTGGCCTCTCAATCCACTACTGGACCTGAACTAATACATCTGGGGATTACAAACTCAGATGTCAGGGATACATCTGCAGACCTGGGGGATGGGGAGCTGGCTGTGGTGGGCCCTGGGTACACAGGGGGTGGCAATGGCCGGTGTGCCGTCCTCTGGGTGCTATTTGAGGGAGTCCCTTAGCCCTCCCTGGACCTCAGTTTTCTCACTGACACAGCTGGGGATGGGCGGATGGACCCATGCTCCCCCCAGACTCTGATTCTCATGTCTGTGTGGGGGTGACGGGGCGGTGACTCTACAGTTGGGATTTTCCCTTGTTTTTCAAACCGATGTTTTAGAAAAAAACATCCAACATCCTGATTCACTTGTTCTCTATCTCCCTCAGAATTGGATCCAAGAAGACTTAACTTTAAAAGTATTTCCTTCTGTCGAATCACATAAACACTGGCTCTTGGTGCTGCTGAGAGTCGTTCCCACTTTTTTTTGGCCGCGCCACCTGCAGCCTGTGGGGTCTTAGTTCTCTGATCAGGAATCGAACCTGCAAACCCCTGCATTGGAAGCATGGAGTCTTAGCCAATGGACCACCAGGGAAACTCTTCATTTCTGTTTCAGTGCCAGAGTGAGCCTATTTTGGTTCCCCAAGAATCCACCTCCGAAGGGCTGTGAGGCTGTGGCCGCCCCAGGACACATAGCTGACTTTCACCAGGGCCAGGGTTTGCCTTTATGGAACCCTGACTGGGTGACCCACTGCGCCCAGTGTTTCGTGGGTGTGTACTGAAGCTGGGAGATAGTTCCCAAAGCGAGGGTTGTGGATTGGATGGCAAATAACCCCCAATCATTGGCCCACTCCTCTCCATGTGGTTAGCAGCCACACTAACTCCAGGTTAACCCTGGAGAAAAGGGTCAGGTTGGGGCTGTGTGTCTTCATCACCCCTCTAGTGGTTTGTAACTCCCTTTTCAACAAAACCAACAGACCCAGCAGTGCCCGGGCTGGACACCCAAATCTAACGAGACTTTAACAGGCTTGCTTATGGTCCATTGTATTTATTTCAACAGGGCATTTTTGGTGACAAATTATACTCATTTTCCATTTAAGTTGGTGATATACAGTTAACAGTTCAGAAGCGAGTCGCTATTAAGAAATAGTTGTGGGATTTCCCTGATAAAGAGGGAAAGGCTCCCTGATAAAGACTCCCGTGGTAAAGACTCCCTGCTCCCAACGCAGGGGGCATGGGTTCGATTCCTGGTTGGGGAACTAAGATCCCACATGCTGCATAGTGTGGCCAGAAAATAAAAGAAAAAATGAAATGCAAAAAAGGAAAAAAAAAGTAGTTGTACAGGTGACGGAGATGTCAGAGCTTGTGTGTAGAATGGCAGAAAGAGGGAAACTCAGCCCGGGTTGCTCTTTAACCTCATTGTGCCTTGCTTTTTCATGGTGCCTTGCTGTGAGGAGCAGACAAGGCAATCCGTGTCAAGCGCACAAAGCACGTGGTGAATGTGTCCAGAACGGGCACCACCCAGGGGGGAACCCGGGGGGCTCCAGTCTGCTGCAGGAGCCCCTGCGTGGCACAGCCCCAGTGATGCTTTACAGACACAGTTCCACAGCTGCACGGAGAGATGAGCAGGTCGCTGGGACATCACCAGCCCACCTAATCCAGGGAAGCCTGTGGGACCACACAGCTCTCTCCTCGGTCCGAGGGGTGGTCTTGTCAACTTTTGTCTTTTGGATCCGGTCTCGCTGAGACAGCCTTGTGTGCGCGTGAGCATGCGCAACTGTGGTATTAAATAACGCCTGCCTCGCTCATCTCCCCTCGCTCACCTCCCCACCCTCTGCCGCGGCTGTACTGTGTTTCGCAAACAGTCTCTTGGAAAACCCTTGCTCCATAAATAAGTAAAATCTCTCAGACCACTCAGGTTGGAGTCGAGGCCAGAGCTAGAAAGAAGCAAGGTCTCCCAAATCCAGCTCAGAGCCCTTTCCCGGACACCTCCCTGGAATTAATGGTTTCTTCTAAAATCTGTTTCACGTGATCACTGAGGAAGGATGTTGTTTATAGACAGTTACGGAGGTGAACTGCAGACCAGTCAGTACCGGGCAGGGGAGGCTGTGGGGCCGCAGGCACGGTGACAGCCTCGATACCAGGGAGAAGTGGCCTGAGCACAGTTTCCAAGGGGCTTTTTCTCCTTTTCCCTGAGAAAAGGCCAGAGCTGTCTGTAGGGGGATGGACGGGGTTCTGGGAATTCAATGTCTGTTCCAGGAACAACTAGAAAGCTGAATCAGATCCATTCAGTCCAATGTGCATGTGGGCCCTTCTGGCATTTGGACACTTTATGGGCCTGGAATGTTTTGGAAACACGTGTGGAGGTGGGGTGGGTTGGCGGGGAGTGGAGGAGCCAGGAAAAGCAGAGCTCCACCGGCCCCCGCCACCGACCCCGCTCTCTGCAGCGATGACAGGGCATGCCTCCCAGACTCTCATCCTCACAGTCTGGGGCTCCTGCTGGTCTTCATCTGTTTCCACTTTCTTAGAATTAGCTTATTCTGTTTCTTTCCCAGACATTGAGATTTGTTGTTTTAATGAATGAATGAGCAANCTTGGCTCCTGTCTTTGCTCCTTTGTCTCCGAGGTCTGCCTCCTTAGTGTTAAATCCAGGACGGGCCCTTTGTGGGTGTCCCCACGTGGCCTGGCTCACACCCTCTCCCCCAGCTCCCGTGGCTTTGTTTAGGGGCTCTCATTGCCATTTGCGGTTTCCCCTTCCCTCCCCAGGGCGTCTCTTCCTCCTCCTGTGTTCCCTGTGTTGCTTGGGAGGCCTGATTACAGGCTTTCCGGAAGTCTCTGCAGTTGGTTCTGCCTACACAGGCCTCCCTTTTCCTCCCTCGATGGAACAAGGTCCGCCATGGAATGCCCTTCTCTAGTCTGGCTCTCTTAGGAAACTGTGGCAGCTCAGTGATTAATAGACTTTATTTTTATCTGGTGCCCTTCAGACATGTGATCCTTTGGGATAGGAATGACCTTTGGAGAGGTCGCAAGGCCCACTTCCCACCCCCGATCTGAGCAGGGAATGCTTTTAATAATCTCTAATGCATCCTAAGTAGAGAGGTGTCTGGTCAACTCCTCGAATGTCCCCAGGGATGGTGTTACCATAAGCTGCCCTTTCTTCCATGATTCCAACTGTGCTTTGAATGATTGTTTTTTTCCCTTAATAGGAGCTGAAATTTTTCTTTCCTATAGGCCTGCTTAGTTTTGTGCATCTTTTCCCAACCAGTAGGCAACATTCAGCATTTCATCTGTGCTGGAGACCCTCTTAGCATCTCCTTGTATCCTTGGTTTACCTAGGAATACATCGCATAATTTCTGTGCTGGCCTGCTCTGAATCCCCTTCCAGGTTTAATTTAAACTCAGCACTCTCACTGAAAGTAGTACCAAGGCTGAATGGTTCAAAGAGTAACAGACACATTTCCTTGTTTATTTTACACGTTGCCTCTTACCACCACCTGCATCTGTAGAGAGCAAAAGTAATTGGCCACCCTCTCGCACTGTGCACCGTCTCAACCACTTCCCACTTGGTGCCTGTCCTGACCCCCGGGGCTAATGCCTCTCCAGGTGTGTGCTCTTTTCTACTCATGCATTTGATTATTCCTTCTTCCATAAATCACTCTGCATTCGGCCCTATTGAGTTTCCATAAAGAGATACAATAATATGTGACTTCAATATACAAGATTCAATAAAGGCAAATTTAAAGACAGTGCCCAGTAGTTAAATTTCATTCTTCACAGATTCACAATCCCTGCCATTTTTGTATTGTGTGTGGTTTGATTTGCATAATCCCCACTGCATATTTTGAGTTATTTATGAAAATATTAGGCCACCTTGGACCCCACCACCTCTTATCAGGTTTCTGTGGAGTAGTTGTAGCTATTTTTTCAGGTATGATTGTATTTAACCCTTCCTGGTATCTATTCCTATACAGTCATCCTGCTCTGTTCTCGGTCCAAGGTTCCCTTTCAAGATGAGTGGTTGAAATATTATCTTACCTGCTAACTTCATTTGATAGATAGTTTATTTGTTACCTTTCACTCAGTCCTTGAATTTATTCCATCTCAGGGAAATATTCAATCATCTAAACATAATTTATTTTTTACCCAATCCTTCATTTTCCAGAAAGTAACCAATCTCTATTAATTATCCTGAAAGTCTACCCAGCTTCAGGATTAAAGCTCTGTTTCTTCCCTTTTAATCTCTTGTTGAAGGGGAGAGAGTGTTCAATCCCTTCAAATAAAGTGCCTGCATGAGATGTTGTAGGACAGGCTGTCGGTGTTGGTCAGAGTGTGGGCCTGGATGACCTGTGCAAAGATAACTGAAATGTTGTTAAACCTGCATCTTTTGAGAGCTTCTCGGGGGATACTTAGGAATACTGGGAATGATTCTTCTACTTCATTCAGATCCAAAGGCTTCTGGCCTGATCAGCCCTTTTATTATTCCCTGCTTTTCGCATCTGAACGTTCTGGAGGCTCCAAGAATTCTCCAGGCAGAGTGTCACTGGCTTGCATTTCTGTTTTAGTTGTTCTCTTTAGAATCTTTCATGTTCTTTCAACATTGTTATAAAACTCATTAGTCTAATATAAAATTCAGCAACCCAGCAGTTGACTTTAATTTACTCAATAGCTTTAAATCCCAGAAATATAATTTACTCCCTTTTATAGGTGGGATGATGACAGAGGATAGATCTGTGTGAGAAATCCTTGGGTTTGAGCCACTAGAGTATTTTTAAGATCATTTCAGGCATTTGCCACTTTGCTTCCTAACTATTCCCAGCCCTGGATTTTCTCTTTGCATCACTATGCCAGACTCCTGCTGAGAGATTCATTTTTCCATTTTCTTGGGGGCTTCCCTGATAGCTCAGTTGATAAAGAATCTGCCTGCAATGCAGGAGACCCTGGTTCGATTCTGGGTCAGGAAGATCCCCTGGAGAAGGGACAGGCTACCCACTCCAGTATTCTTGGGCTTCCTTCATGGCTCAGCTGGAAAAGAATCTGCCTGCAATACACAAGACCTGGGTTCGATCCCTGGGTTGGGAAGAGCCCCTGGAGAAGGGAAAGGCTACCCACTCCAGTATTCTGGCCTGGAGAATTCCATGGATTGTATAGTCCATGGGTCACAAAGAGTCGGACACAACTGAGCGACTTTCACTTTCACATGTTCAAGGAGCATCATGGGAAAGAGGATGGTGGTGATGGGATGATTTTTAGGAAGAGGGAGAATATTTGTCTCTAAGTTTCAGTCATTTAGGGAGGAACAGTGCACCCATTTGCCCTTCTGTGGGGCACAATAGAAGTGATTTGTGAAGTTATAATTTTCTTTCTCTATTTTTAAAGAAATTAAAAAAAAGTTAATTTAAATTTAATTACATTGTAGGAAAAACACTTAGCCTGAGACTTACCCTCTTAAATTTTTAAGTGAATAGTATATGCTGTTGAATAGGGGCACACTGTTGTACAGCAGGTCTTTAGAGCTTGCTCTTCTTGCCTGATGGAAACTTTATGCTTGTTAATTAGTTATTTCCTATCACCCATTCCCCACCAGCCCCTGGCACTACCATTCCAGTCTTTGATGCTATGGATTTGACTACTTTAGATAACTCATATAGATAGACTCATGCCATACCTGTCTTTCTGTGTGGTGCTGTGCTTAATCGCTCAGTTCAGTTCAGTCGCTCAGTCGTGTCCGACTCTTTGCTACCCCATGAATTGCAGCACGCCAGGCCTCCCTGTTCATCACCATCTCTCAGAGTTCACTCAGACTTGCGTCCATCGAGTCCGTGACACCATCCAGCCATCTCATCCTCGGTCGTCCCCTTCTCCTCCTGCCCCCAATCCCTCCCAGCATCAGAGTCTTTTCCAGTGAGTCAACTCTTCGCATGAGGTGGCCAAAGTACTGGAGTTTCAGCTTTAGCATCATTCCTTCCAAAGAAATCCCAGGGCTGATCTCCTT
>SJYV01029119.1:0-10703 GCA_006410875.1 Neotragus pygmaeus | reverse complement strand
TGGGGAAACAATGGAAACAGTGAGAGACTTATTTTGGGGGGCTCCAAAATCACTGCAGATGGTGATTGCAGCCATAATATTAAAAGATGCTTGCTCCTTGGAAGAAAAGCTATGACCAAACTAGACAGCATGTTAGAAAACAGAGACATTACTTTGTCAACAAAGGACCATCTAGTCAAAGCTATGGTTTTTTTCAGTGGTCGTGTATGAACGTGAGAGTTGGACTATAAAGAAAGCTGAATGCTGAAGAATTGATGCTTTTGAACTGTGGTGTTGGAGAAGACTCTTGAGAGTCCCTTGGACTGCAAGGAGATCCAACCAGTCCATCCTAAAGGAAATGAGTAATGAATATTCATTGGAAGGACTGAAGCTGAAGCTCTGATACTTTGGCCACCTGATGCAAAGAACTGACTCATTTGAAAAGACCCTGATACTGGGAAAGATTAAAGGCAGAGGAGAAGGGGATGACAGAGGATGAGATGGTTGGATAGCATTACCAACTCGATGGGCATGAGTTTGAGTAAGCTCTGGGAGCTGGTGATGGGCAGGGAGCCCTGGTATGCTCTGGTCCACAGTGTCACAGTGAGTCAGACACGACTGAGCAACTGAACTGAACTGAACTGATTTCCATTTCATACCTTCTAAACTGAAAGTATTCATTCCTTTTTTGAAAGTAACAAATTGAATTGTCTATTAGGAAGGCCTTAGCCTACAGAAACACATAAAGTCGTGTTTATTCTGAAGGAGTCTTTTGGGCCTAGAAAGGAAAACAACAGTTTCAAAGGCCCTTGCTGAATCATCTAACTTCAGAGAAAGCAAAACAGAACTTTAGGTCCTGCCCTGATGCTCCAGGCCGATTGCATCTATCTGGGACTTATCATCCCCTGTCCAGAAACCTTCCACCCCCTACACTTGCCCAGAAGACTTATCACCCCCTGCCCAACTACAAATGCCATCTCAACTAAAGAATACCCAAAACATCCCGCCTGATTAATGTTTCCCTTATCGCTTCCACAAGCCTCCCTATAAATACGGAGCCTCCCTGATCCCTCTCCACGCTCAGCCTTGTCGTTAGGCCGACTGTCGCCCCTCCTTGCCTGAATAAAGGTAACCTACTCCTGTTGAGGTCGTCTTTCCTCTTGGTGCCTCGGCCCGAACTATACCTTACATATTCTTCCTAGAATTACAGAGGGTTTGGTATTTAGGAACCCAAAGGTCTTTGTCCTCCTGGGGGTGGAGGTGGCAGTTTCCCTGACTGTCCCCACACCCTTACCCTGCATACACATTCACCCAAATATATTCAGCAAGTATGGACCAAGGACATACTTCACTTCTTGTCACTTTCTTGCTAAAAAAAAAAAAAAAAGTCTAGGGCTTCACAAGAATATAATACATATGAAATGATTTGAACAGATAACGGCAGTTTGTACTGCTGACCTGGTACAAATAGGCCACCAGATACTTTTCCAGCAAAGATGGGTTTATTCGGAATCAGGAAAGAATTACAATTCAGGGTCTGCAACCATGGTGAGTCACATGTAAGTCCCCATATAGCAAGGGAAGGAGAATGCTTCTATATATGGAAAGGAAGCTGAGAGGGCTAGAGTAAACGGACTCCAGGACTTCATTAGCTGCTGAGTCTTGCCAGAAGAAAGACTTCCTCCTTCTCTTCCTGGTCAGGCTCCACTACCGTCTCAGGGTGTGAGAGCTCCCCCTGCTGGCCTCCTGGCTCCAATTGCAGTTCCTGTTCGTTAACTTTACAGCGGAGAGCTAAGCAGGTTTCCTGAATTTGATAGCTGCTCTTTGTGAGATATGAATACAATTGTGACTATTGTATCGTTCCGTGGTGAGGAGTGGGAAGAAGGAAAGGTTTTAAAGGTCTGAAAAGACCTTCATATGCAGTCTTGCTGAAATAGCAAATATAGTAACAATAATAAACAGAATCATCATCACCTCCATCATCATAAGAGCTAATAATTATTAAGCCCCTATTCAATGCCACTCATTGTGCCAAGAAGCTCATGTTCTCCTCCCAAAGCTATAAGTTAGATGATATCATCACACCCATTTCAGGACATCGCCAGAGTCAAAGCCAAATTATTGCAACTTGCACCCCCTCTTATCACCAAAGAAGAGGCAAAATATTTGGTACATTTTTATTTGTATTTTGGAGGCACTGTCTTTCACAGTCACTGAGTATCCCAAACGACTGTCAGTTCTGAGGGAGGCCCAGGGCAAGAGGCCACTCTGCAATGAGTCCAAGTTGCCTTGGAAGCTGCCTAACTGTGTGAGGGGTGCGATCCAGAAGATCTGACATTGCCTGAAGTGACTGTGGCAAATAAGAATGTTGTATGGGGCATCTGAAGAGCCAGGAAAGGAGAATTACAACACAGGATCCTAAGAGTTTAGAGCAACACTGTATACCCTCTTCTGGAGATAGCTCTTCAGGTAACTCTTCTTCTTTTGAGAAGTAGCATCAGATTTGTTACGTGGTCTTACTGGAAGTCAAATACTTAACTGTGGGACATCAAGTGACCACACAATCTGAACTTCTCATGAACTGAAAGTGAAACTGTTAGTCATTCGGTTGTGTCTGACTCTTTGTGACCCCATGGACTGTAGCCCATCAGGCTTCTCTGCCCATGGAGTTTTCCAGGGAAGAATGCTAGAGTTTGTTGCCATTTCCTACTCCAGAGGATCTTCCCAACCCAGGGATCAAACCTGGATCTCTGGCATTGCAGGCAGTTTCTTTACCATCTGAACCATCTTAACCATCTGAACCAGATTATGATCTGGATAATCATAGTGTGTATCCTTAAGAGGGGAAAAAAAAAACAAAACTGGATTCAAGCAGACATAAGTAGGTTGTATGAGCAGGTAGCTCAGGTTGCTATGGCAGCAACTTTTGCCTCATTTCCTCCTCTCTCAGTCCACACCTACAGCTTCATGTTGAGTTCCTTATAACTAGTTAACTAAAGAAGAAAAACTAGTGACTGTTTCACGATGACTTTGTACAAAATGCTGAAATTAATTGGAAGTGAACCACTATAGCATTACAATCCCAACTAGGGTTGTTCTTGAAAGAAAATGATGAAGGGAATCTTTCCAAGGGGCAGAACTTCAAGCATTGTACATGGTCTTCTTCTCAGTCAGTCTGATTTTAAACCAAATTCTGATTGATTTATCCTTACAGTTGAGGCTCAAGGAGCTCCCCTCCATGGGGCGGGAAGTGCAGCTTTTAGCTAGGGAGATAGAGTCAGCCCTGGAGATGAGACACAGTTACAGTTTCCAGAGTACAAGTCTGGGTAAGAAGCAAGCTGAGAGTTCTCTGAACCAGCAAACAGGGCACACAAGACTCCCATTGTCCTTGAGGTTATAAAGAAACTTACATTCTAGCAGAGATGGCAGATGTTATACAAACAAATGATTACGTAAATAAGATAATTTCAGACTGTGAGGCTTTTTATGAAAGAAACAAAATAGAAATCAAAATATGTGGGCAAATAGGCTGAAATAAGCAACAACAATAGTAACAAAAATAGCTACTATTTGAATGTTTAGTAAGTTTCAGACATAGTTCCAAGCCCTTTGAATATGTTAACTCATTTAATCATCACAAAATCTTATGAGAAAATAAGTTAATCTCATTTTAATATGAGGAATCTGAAGAATAAGAAAGTGGAGTGTCTTGTCCAAGGACACAGGTCACTGGTGGAGGCACCTGCCTGGTTTCAGAGGCAGATTAGTGTCGAGGTTCCGGCAGCATCCTGATTTCTGATGACAGTTTGTTTTCTAAAAGTAATTGTTTTTTTAAATAATAATTCCCCATTTCTATTTAAGGTCACATAACTTGGTCCATGCTCCCTGATACCAAAAGAGTGCTGTCAATATTTTATGAATAAAAGAGCAATTTCTACTTTCAGTAGATTGAAACCTGTGTGAAGAGCAAGTCTTTTCTCTTTACCATATTAGTGTTAGTGTTAGGGGACTTTCTTTCCATCATGGATTGAAGGACAAAACATTGTAGGTTGAAATATTTAAGGCACCTGCTTAATCTAAAGCTGAAACTAAATGACAGGGTTGGATATTGAAAGCAGGGGTTGATCACAAGAATACTACTTTATTCTGGACATGGATCATAGATTTATCTATAAGATTCTCTTTGCTTTCAAGACCCCTCTCAATTGCCAAACCCCTGGGAGACTGATGGCATAGACGATATTCCATCAGTAGCTCCCTGTATAACCTGTCCTTCCCTTTGAAGAGCTCTTACTCCTCCCTCATTAGCATTGCTCAGCAGATAGGGTTGCCTTTTAGGGCAGACAGACAGACCCTGGTCGCACAGAATGACAGGCAGGCGATTAGAGTATAGATGAGTGCTCCCTTGGCCTCAAGTGATGGAAGCCACACTCTTGTAGCATTAGAGAGGAGGGGCTTGGATATCTTGGATAGATATTGATGACTCTTCTTGTTTACTGACAAAGATAGCTAACCTTGCCTGGAACTCATAAAGCAAGAACAGAAGTAAATTTTCTTCTTCTTCTTCTTCCTGGAACTGTCAAAGAAAAGAAACCAGACATTTGCACAGAATTGCTCATTTTCCAATCTTTTCAATTTGCAAACTTTTGAGAACTTTCTCAGCAACCTACTAACCACTACTTCTTCCTTTTGTGCTTACTTCCCTCTGTTCCTTTTTTACCCTCACACCATATGTAAAGCAGTCCTGTCCTAGTTGAAGGGTTAAAGAAATAGCAGTTGTTAAACATTAATTATTCATCAGTAGAGAAGAGGGAACTTCCTTCAATCCAAGGGAGAGAGACAGAAAAATTTACAATTGTCAGGGAGGGTAATTTGCAAATATGATTTCATCTATTAAAAGGACAGTACAGGGAGGAAACTACAGTGCCAAAGGGATCTGTGAGAGGCTAATTGCATTGTAAGTTATAATCCTTGATATGAGTGTGTTTTTATTCATAAACAAGTCACTGCTTTTGGTTTGCATATTGAGAGTATGTCCCCCTGTAAGTGCATAGCACAGGCAAAAGTGGATGCTTTAATATATATTCCACCATACTTGCTTTTGGAAAAATTAAGCTGTTCTCTAGATGGAATACCCAAAGATTATGGTTCTTTTAGGGCTTCCCAGGTGGTATTAGTGGTAAACAAAACAAAACAAAACAAAACAAAAAAACACCTGCCAATGCAGGAGATATAAGAACTGCAGGTTTGATCCCTCAGTCAGGAAGATCTCCTGGAGGAGGGCATGGCAACCCACTCCAGTATTTTTGCCTGGAGAATCCCATGAACAGAGGAACCTGGTGGACTACAGTCCATAGGTTCATAAAGAGTCAGATATGATTGAAGCAACTTAGCATGCCTATGGTTCTTTTAAAAAGTAACCCTTAGTCCATGATTCTGAAATTGTCCCTTGCTGTTAGGTTGTTTGCAGTTAGGAATCCCTGGCTTTAATTATTTCTGTCTGGCATCTAATTTTCAGATTTTTGAGCATCATGACACTACTCTGCTTAAAGAACGCAACTCAAGAAGTGGCTTGTCCTCTGTTTTACGCACGGGTATTTCTTCTCCTCAGGCCAGGTTTTGGTTTCATGTTTAGAGATTTTAGAGAAGTTTCAGCAGATGTCCATGTCCTTTACACATGGCTAGAACAGACATTTTCATAAATGAATATATCTTTATATTCTACTAGATAACTTTGGCATATTAAAATACCATGGGCAAAAGTATAAGGCAAAATACACACAGTGAATATCTACATCATACATAATAAAGGATTACTATCTATCATTAGTTCATGGGGCCTCCCAGGGGGCTCCAGTGGTAAAGACCCCACCTGGAAGTAATCACATGGTTCACTAGAAAAAGAAGATTTCAATTTCTAGAAAGAAATATAAAAATATTATTATAAACTGACTATTGGTTTAAAAAAATAGAATACCCCAAACACATGAAATGATATCCAACTTTGCTAATGACTAAATAAACTGTAAGCAATCAAATATAACTTCTACTTTCATATATGTTAAAAAAAATACACTACCCCAAGTTAGAACTCATGTACATTTCTGGAAAAATAAAATATAAATTTGTATTGAATTAAGAACTTTAATATTCTTTATATTCTTTTTCTTAATAATAATTTATTGTGAAAAAATAATCAGAGATGAAGACAGAAGTTATTACATTTGAAAATTTTTACAAGAGTAGAAAAAAAAATCAAATATCCAAAATGGAAGAATGGTCATTAGGGTATACGTATATGCTGCAATACTATATAACTATTAAACTCATGTTTTAGAAAAGCATAAAAAACTGTTGATATATGTTAAGTACTGAAGGAAAATGATATCAGAGGGAAACTTGGATCTTCAGGAAAAGTTAATAATATTGAAGTGGCAAATATCTGTAGAAAAACAGAAGATTACAATTTTCTACCTATTTAGAATATGTGTGTCTTCTTAAAACATAAATTACAACCATCACTTATGAGATTTTTTTACCTATATGTAAATACAGTACCTGTGACAAATACATCATAAAGAATTCAAGAGCCAGGGATATAAAAATATCTATACAGTTTCAAACTTTCTACATTTTCTATGGAGAAGTTGAAAACTAATTTCAAGTAGATCAGGAAAGATTAAGAATGTGTACTGTAATCTCTAGATCAGCCTCCAAAAATAATACAGACATATAGCTAAAAAGATGATAAAATTACCATATTTAACATACTAAAATAAGATACTAAAAATATACAAATAATTCAAAAGAGGAAAGGGGGGAAATAAAGGAACAAAAAACAGTAGAGAAAAATTAAAAACAAAAATAAAATTAACAAATCCAACTATATTAATAATTGTATGAAATGTTAGTAGTCTAAACACTAATGAAAGAAAAAAGATTATCTAAATTATTTAAAAAATAAGACCCAACTATACATTTCTTACAAGAAACACACTTGGAATATAAAGATACAAATAGATCAAAAGAATACAGATAGAAAAACATATATTATTCAAACAATCAGCATAAGAGAACTGGAGTGGTTACACTAATATTGGATAAATAGACCGCAAGACAGATTATTAGAGATAAAATAGAATTTCATAATGATAAAAGAGATAATTTCAGGAAGTCATAATGATTAATGTGTATAGAAGCTGAAACTCCAAAGCTTTGGCCACCTCATGTGAAGAGTTGACTCATTGGGAAAGACTCTGATGCTGGGAGGGATTGAGGGCAGGAGGAGAAGGGGACGACAGAAGATGAGATGGTTGGATGGCATCACCAACTCAATGGACGTGAGTTTGGGTGAACTCCAGAAGTTGGTGATGGACAGGAAGGCCTGGCATGCTGCAATTCATGGGGTCACAAAGAGTTGGACATGGCTGAGCAACTGAACTGAACTGATACATCTAGTATGACAGCCTCAAAATAGGTGACGCAAAAATTGATGGTAAAAATGGAAAAATTGGTAATTCCACAATGGTAGTAGGAAATTTTAGCATTCTTTTCTCAACTCTTGAAAGAACGTAGACAAAAACTCAATAAAGATGCAGAAAATTTGAATACCACTCTGAACTTCCTCAACTTAATTGATATTTATAGGAGACTTCAAAGTTGCAGAATATATATATTTTTTCAAGTGTACAGGATATATTTACCTAGATAGACTATCTACTGGGTCATAAAACAAGTCCCAATAGGTCTGAAATGATTGAAATACTAGAATGTTCTCCAATAACAGTGCAATTAAATTAGAAATCAGCATCAAAACCATGTACAAACCACTGTGTCCTTGTCTTTTAAAGTAAAAGGCTGACTCAAGAGTTAATGACCAGGGAAAGGGAAACTGGTAAAAATTAGACTATAAATCCACCAAATAGCAGAATCAGTGAACTCCCAGTTCCCTGAAAAATATAGATAAAGGCCTGACAAGCATTCTTAAGTTGTTTTCACAGGAAGCAGGTATCTTTCAGATGAAAACTGCTGACCACAAGAACATAGACTGATTGAAACCAGAGGGTTGATGATGCTTGAAACTTCACCTTGATGCCAACCAATCCAAGAATGGTCCATGAGCTGATCATGCTCTGCTCCTTGAGCTCTAACTCCCCCTCACTACAGGGTGGCTCACACAACCCTGAGGGCATTAGCCCGCTGTGGCCCCTTTTGCCTCTCAAATCAATAAAAGCTACCCTTTTCTATTTCACCCAAAACTCGGTCTCTATATTTCTGTTTGGCACCAGTGAACAGGGGCCAAGTTTCAGCAACACTAGGACTAGTCGGGCGTGAAGAAAGAAACAAGATAATTGGCCAAGGGTAAACAAAGGCCCGGAAGGACTGTCCTATATAGAGTGATTTAAATCACCTCTTTACTGCACTCTTCACTCAGGATGCCCACACTCCTCTCCAAGCATGTGTTTCTGCCTAGCTTATGACTTAAATCAACAGCTTCTCTGAGTGCTCACCCATGCATTCTGGTGTGTCTCTAATAATAAACTTTTTTCGCCTCCTTGAAACAGTTTTGCTTTCAAGCGGGGGAGAGAATCAGAATCACTTTGTTTCTAGCCTCTAGCCCATGGAGTTCTAGTGGTTGGGTTAGTGGTTTTCATCCAGACTCAGTTCAGTTCAGTTCAGTCGCTCAGTCATGTCAAACTCTTTGCAACCCCATGAATCACAGCACGCCAGGCCTACCTGTCCATCACCAACTCCTGGAGTTCACACAAACTCATGTCCATTGAGTCAGTGATGCCATCCAGCCATCTCATGCTCTGTCATCCCCTTCTCCTCCTGCCCCCAATCCCTCCCAGCGTTAATGTCTTTTCCAGTGAGTCAGCTCTTCACATGAGGTGGCCAGAGCACTGGAGTTTCAGCTTTAGCATCAGTCCTTCCAAAGAACACCCAGGACTGATCTTCTTTAGGATGGACTAGTTGGATCTCCTTGCAGTCCAAGGGACTCTCAAGAGTCTTCTCCAGCACCACAGTTCAAGCATCAGTTCTTCAACGCTCAGGCTCCTTTATGTTCCAGCTCTCACATCTATACTTGACTACTAGAAAAACCATAGCTTTAACTATACAGACCTTTGTCGACAAAGTAATGTCTCTGCTTTTTAACATGCCATTTAAGTTTGTGATATTTTTTCCTCCAAGGAGTAAGCGTCTTTTAATTTCATGGCTGCAGTCACCATCAGCAATGATTTTGGAGCCCAAGAAAGTTAAGTCTGTCACTGTTTCCTCTGTTTCCCCATCTATTTGCCATGAAGTGATGGGACTCGATGCCATGATCTTAGTTCTTTGAATGTTGAGTTATAATCCAACTTTTTCACTCTCCTCTTTCACCTTCATCAAGACGTTCTTTAGTTTCTCTTCACTTTCTGCCATAAGGCTGCTGTCATTAGCATATCTGAGGTTATTAATATTTCTCTCAGCAATCTTGATTCCAGTTTGTGCTTCATCTGGCCTAGCATTTTCCATGATATACTCTGCATATAAGTTAAATAAACAGGGTGACGATATATAGCCTTGACATATTCCTTTCCCAGTCTGGAACCAGTCCATTGTTCCATGTCTGGTTCTAACTGTTGCTTCTTGACCTACACACAAATTTCTCAGGAGGCAAGGAAGGTGGTCTGGTATTCCCATCTCTTTAAGAATTTTCTATAGTTTGTTGTGATCCACACTGTAAAAGGCTTTAGTGTAGTCAATGAAGCAGTAGATGTTTTTCTGGAATTATAGCATGTATGACAATGATGTAAAACAAAAAAAAAGTAAAAAAGAAACTCTGAGGTGATAAAGATATTGCAGGGGACAGAAGAAAGCTTAAAAAAATTAAAATTAATATTCTTAGATAAATACTTCATCACTGATATAAGAACAAGACTTTTTTTTTTTAAGAGGAAGATTCACTACAAAATATAATTCAAATGAACCTATTTACAAAACAAAAACAGACTCACCAACTAGAGAATTAACTTTTGGTTACCAAGTGGGAAGGATGGAATGGAGGGATAGTTTCGAATTAATATGTACACACTGCCATCTTTAAAATAACCAACAAGAATACACTGCACATCACAGGAAACTCTGCTCGATACTTTGTAACAAACTAAATGGGAAAAGAATTCAAGGAAGAACAGCACATGCCTACATATAACTGAATTGCTCTGCTCTACTTCCAAAACCTACCATTGCAGTTATCTGGATTCGTGTTCCTAAAGGAAATCAGTCCTGATTATTCTTTGGAAGGACTGATGCTGAAGCTGAAACTCCAATACTTCAGCCACCTGATGTGAAGAACTGACTCACTGGAAAATACCCTGGTACTGGGAAACATTGAAGGCAAGAGGAGATGGGGATGACAGAGGATGAGATGGTTGGATGGCATCACTGACTTGATGGACATGAATTTGAGCAAGCTCCAGGAGTTGGTGATGGACAGGGAAGCCCGACATGCTGTGGTCCATGGGGTCGCAAAGAGTCAGACATGACTGAACTGCCTGACTGACTTCCAAAGCCAGCACAATTCTGTCAATAAACAACATTCCAACACAAAACAAAACAAAAATTTTTTTAATCCATTCATTTTGAATGGAAGAGAAAATAAGAGTCAGAAAATAAATGTTCCTGTCAGTTTAAAGTACTGCATAGAAAAAATAGAAATATGCATGGAAAACAGAGAAAAG